>JABUQX010048139.1:0-37524 GCA_015478945.1 Trachelipus rathkii
TACTCAACTATTATTAATTACAACTTTATTTATACATAACATCTAATTATACATTATTCCTTTACAATAGTATATACGAACATATATATATATATATTAGTATAAACAGAAGCTCAACTATATACTATCTAACTTTATTCAATATACTCAATACTACTATATTACATATATATGTATATTTATTATCCTTATATACTCTATATATTTATATTATTATACAAAAAACTACATTATATTTAAATATGATACTTAGTTATCTATCAACCTATTTAATTATCTATCTATTATACTATATTATATTAATCCCATATATATCTTACGTATATATACAGTATTAATATAACATTTTAATAATTTCACTAATATATATATACTATATATCATATATATATTACTAAACTATTAACTAAGTCTATGTTGATGATAGGACCATTTGATGACGCTCTAAGTATAAGAAGTACTCAGCTATTGTCGACAATAATAATATGATATTAGATAATATATAATATACTATATTATCTTATTTGATGTTTATATCCTATATATTATTATATAACTACATATATGATATATATATTATAAATATACTATATAAAATACGTACTACTAATATTATAACTTTGAATAAGTACGTAATATAGTGTGTATTCAATTAATTACTTTAATATATTATATATAATGATATATATATAGGTTCATTGTTATTATTATATACTATATATCATTTATTTATATATATATATAAATATATATATATATATTATATATATAATATATATAGATATATATGTATTAAAATTAGTTTTTCAACTAATACTTTTAATTTTCATAATAGCATTAATTTTTTTTTTTAATTTTTTTTTCTATTATAAAAATTGAAAATTTTTATTTTGCAATATAAAAATAGGTTGAATGAATAGATAATAAACATAGATACATAGAATATATATATTGTGATATTATTTATATATTAATATAATATAATTATCTAAATATATATATATTATATATACACTATTATATATTATGCATATGTGATATTATATCTTTTTTTCCATCACATTATTTTATATAACATGAGTTTCTCTACTTATATAAAGTATTCTCGTAGTAATAATGAGAAAATTTCATGTCATTATTAGGATGCAACACATGATATCACTGGTAGTTTTCCTATAATATAAAGTTTAATATATATCTGATATTATATATATATGATAATCTAATAGATTATGTATCTAATGATATTAAATATATATAAATAGATATGATGTATTATATATATATATATATTAATATATATTTAACTAGGTATATACAATAATACTAGATACTAAGTTAATTTAAGTATCATATATATATATATATTAATATATACTCTATAAATATTAGAATATACTATATATATATATAGCTGAATAATAATTATATAATTAAAATAGTATTATATTATCATATTCGTATTATATATTAGCTATAATTTCTAGTATTGATATATTAAACAGCTTACTATAATAATCTAATAGAATTATACTATATACCCTTTATTACTAAACTAACTTATTTTTATTATATATATTCAATCACCAGCCTCAACTTATATTACCTGACTTCTACTATACTATCTTTAATAATATAATATTTCTTAGTTAAACTATGTTATATATATATATATAGTATTATATATATTATATAAATTATATATATTCTACCTAATTCAACTCAGGTATTTTATATATTATGCATAAATAATAGTATAAATATAGTAAATAATATAATTACATTATAGAGTTGTCCATAATTATATATATGATATACCATATTATATACTATGAGTAGTATTAATTAGTACCATAACTATCATCTATACTACATCTACATCTACATAGCAACCAATATCGGGATCGTCTATGCGTATTTGGGGTTTGATCATTACATCACCACCAATGGAATTCTGATTAACGTTTAATTTTTCCTTAATTTCTAGGCTAACATTCAGTTCTGTGTTTTCCTCGCCTTTCTATTTTGATCCAACACGTCTGCAGCAGATCTTATGCAAATCGTCTTCTCACTCTTGACAATGATGCTCTTATGTGAGGAATCTTAACTTCTACTACATTTGCACTATGGAATTGAGCATATAATAGGTTGTGTGCTATCAAAGTGTTTCTCGTGTATTTCGTATAGTCCTATGACATTCGCACTCTTTGCTTAAGGGTTCCCAACTTTCCTGTTTTTGTTATCTAAGAATCGTTCAAGATTTCTCAGGGTTTATGCTTACAGTATATCAGCTCTATATTCTGTTATTTCGATCATACCAACCCGAAACGTGCTGTAACCATTCAAATTATTAAGACCCATCATATCATCAATTCTTGGATCACTGCTCTCCTGGAGTCAAGAACGAATTAATGAAATAATAATTTCTTCTTCACAACATCTGATCCTACTCCTGTTCTTCACCCCACATTCCACTTTCTACTCTTCAGAATACTAAATTCATGTTTTTCCACATCCATATTAAAGCTTTACCCAGGTTCGTATTATCAATTTTCAGGATCCATTGGATTAAGGTGCAATGCTGCAAGGTGTTGAAGGGAAAAGAGACTATATCTACGCCAACTCCCCTTGTAGTGCTATTCTCTCTATCACACTTACTAACTTGAACGATATAAACCTTTGAAACTCTAAAAATTTGGGGCAGTTCAATTTTGATAATTTTTGTCCTAGTTATGAACAAATGTAGCATATTAATATACGAGTATTCGGCCTGTCTAACCTCCACTTAATATATCTAAGAGATAAGTACAAATGATAGCAACAAAGTTGCGAAGCCATTTCATTCGTCTGCGACACGCCGACAATTCATATACAATCCTGTTCACCATAAAATAAATAACTTAATTTAAATTAATATTAATATAATGATCATAAATTTATTCATCACATAATAATAAACTACATATCAATAATGAATATCGACACATAATTAATATATATTAACACTACGGCATACGGGTTTTTCAAAGAAAGTTAAGAAAACTTAGTTTTAATATCCTCTCTATTATATATTTTTTACGTATAATAAATATAACAAATAATAATATCTAAATAACTGAAATAATTCTAATATATCAAATTATAATCATCTGTATTAATACTATTTTTGCTTAAATCAGTTTTAATATCTAATAAACATTCATATTACAATTAAATATAATTTGTCTATAATTACTACATAATAATAATAATTATAACAAATTTAATTTACATATATTCAATTTAGAAGATATAGCCTTAATAATACATATAACTTTAATAATAATAACATGTAATGATGAAAATTAGAAAAGATAAATAATATTAGCCTATCACACATTAATATTAATACACTCAAGAATTTAATTTAATCGAATAACGTAATAGAGGATTTTCAATCATTCTTACACTCAAGATCATTAAATATCAATAGAGAATAAATTGCATTATAACATTCATATCTTTTATAATAATCAATCGAGTTTACTTTATCATATAATATAATACTTATAAATTTCAATATTTAAATACATTATACTAATAATTATACTACAACAGTATCAGCGAACATAACGACTAATAAAGTCACACTCACGATACTATTCACATACAAATTAAAGTTAACTTCTTAAATCTCTCTCCGTCCATCATCGATACTATCTAATCAGG
This sequence comes from Trachelipus rathkii, assembly GCA_015478945.1. NCBI lineage: Eukaryota > Metazoa > Arthropoda > Malacostraca > Isopoda > Trachelipodidae > Trachelipus > Trachelipus rathkii. The sequence continues at coordinate 3,709 of JABUQX010048139.1, forward strand.
ATACATTCAATCTACTTCATCATTATAATAATTCATCTCATCTATATTCATATAACATAATTAAATAATAAATATATCAATAATAATAATTTGAAATAATATAGCAGTGAGTAGCTAACAGGATCATAGTGCTCTCTCTTTCAATCATTTCTCTTCATCGCGATCTACTCTCGTCCTCTCTCTGGATACTGCTTCATCTCACCATCTTCCTAAACGTGACTGGAAGCTTATTCACAAGATAAGAAATCCCAAGGGGATCGATATATACTTCAATTGTCATTGTGCTTTTTCTTTTATTGTGCTCTGAAAATCTTATAAGTACTTAAAAAATATTACTTGGATCGTAGATTTAAGGACAATATATACTAGAATATTGTTGTTCAAACTCCGCATTTTTTATTAAGAAACTCAAGTAACATATTTACTGTATTATTTATGGATTAATTTAAATATACCAATTTTGTAATAGTTCGATTTTGATATTAAACATACAAAAAGAGCCTTTATCTGGTAATATCATAGTCGCTGCTATCCCATACTATCGAGAAAATATGAATCTACTCACTCAGGTGAGTAGCAAAGTGTACAAAGATAGAGATGTCATAGTGCTCAATAGTAAGTAGAATGATGTACACGCTTCTATTCACATAAAACACCAATTTCTCTTTCCAGTTACCGATCGACAATAGCGGTAGATTGAGCAGTATAAACTTACTGAACTATTTTCATACCTTTTACTTTTTATGTAAAAAATATCTTAATCATAAAAGATTAAACTTTTGTTTACTAAGTACAAAGAAATCTTTTTCATTGCTCATGTGAGCAACCTTATTAACGTGTGTACGGTTTTCTTTTACACTTAAGATATGTTTTTTTAACCCTTAGAGTGCGGGGTTGGGGGTTTACCTTATTTTATATTACCTATTTTATTATCTTTAAATGTGGTGGACATTTTGGTCCCTAAGTCTCCCAGTTTATGATTCGAATGTATCCCCCACATACATATATTATTATCATATAAAGAGATCATAATGCGAATCTTAGTCAGATACCTTAGGATACATAATAAAAGTGGAAAACTTAACCGAAATCCCATTATTCAGCTGCTAGAACGAACAGGAATCATCGAACAAGTCTAACCCAGTTTTTCAATTTCAAATTGACCTTATTTCTACACATCTAATTATTTAGACCTATTCATATACTTCACAAGAACAGATATCTCTAAATCTGTCAACAACACATAACGTCAAATACCATGTATTCTCCTTATACTGTGAAAGAGTAGAAAAGGGTCAGCTACCTTTTATCTTCCTATTACTGGACGTTTAATTTCTTTTTCTCTTATACCATTAATATTATATCCAAATAACCTACGTGCTCCCGGATAACTGATGAATGAAAACTAATCATCACTCTACTACTTTTGCTGTATATATGTGAAATAAACAACAAAATTATGATTTCAAGATCTGAATAACATAAAGTTTTAGTTAGAATGCCCCTAAAAACAAATATTAAAATGAACCTAATGTTTCCCTCAAAGCTCCCACTCTCCCTCTCCCACCCCCCTTTTGACTCAACAGGCCCAGTTGTCAACGAGCGAACAACAATAACTTATTTTCATATCAACATTCATCTTCACTTTCTTTCTTTCTCTCATTATCTTTATCTCTCTTGCTCGCAAGCTTCCACACTGAATAATCACAAATAATAACCATACCAAAAAAATTATCTCATTCCCAACATACTAATAATAATAATAGAAATTAAATATTATGAATAATAACTATATAAATATTTTTACATCACGATTAACAATATAACTCATATATCTTATACATATAACAGATCTCATTATTTATTATCCTCTTTACACAATTACATACTATATATAATTAATAAGTGTTGAAGCATCATTTAAATTCTATATCTAGAGATAGCATTAAATAATAAAAACCATATTAAAACATTGTCTATCATCCAACTGCTTAATATTTTAAATAACAATATTTGGTTGGTTTGTTACATAACATGATCAAGCTACATACCAGAATAACTGACAACTCAAGAAATATCACAATTAATTGTCCGATGAATTTTCTTTAATAAATCTTAAAACTAATAACTAGATAATGGTAAATGTAACGAAAATTTAATCATCTTTTCCACGTTTCACATCCTTCCAGCAATGAACTCAGACTATCCGTAATAAACTTATATGATTTATATCGTATACTTACACAATTAAGTTAACCCTATATATAATAAAAATAATATCCAATAATATAATATAATAATAAAAAAAACAACAAAACCAAGTTCTTATATGTTTAATTAACACGCATAAATAATATTTAATACGAACTACTCAGTAGGTGTCGTTACAAAATGAACTCTTTCATTATATCTTACATTTAATTCCAATATATATAAGGCATATATATTTCATTATTCTAGGAAGAATTCTTAGTCTTTATAGGTTTTTTATAGATTTTGAACCTCATCATTTAATACATTCTAAAATGAATGCTCTTTACTGTATCAGAAATAAATTCAATCAACCAATGAAAAATAATAATATTGAATACTAAATCCATATATTTTAATAACATTGATTTAATAGTTATTAGGATACCTACATACAGAATCCCGAAACACTCAAAATATATAATAAATAATACTTTCTTACTTACATATTAAAATAATAATAAATAAAATAATAACTAATAAAGTCAAATTAATTATTCATTCTCTTTTATTATCAACACATAACGCTTTATTAATCCAAGTAACATTATATCTATATACACTATCTATTACCCAGTTCTCATATATATACATACATAAATAATAATAATTAACCCTGGCTACCACACTATCTAATCATGTGAAATCTGCGGCTAATTCACATATACTTGAAGAATCACACATGTTACCTTAATATAATATAATTAAACACCTATAAATAATAATAATAATAAGTTAAATAATAATATGATAACTAATAATAATTAAGTAATAATAATATATGATAATATAATATAATAATAGTACATAATATAAAAATTAATAAAATGAATAAAATAATAATATAATAATAATAATATAATAATAATAATATTAATATATACATAAAAATTAAATATAATTTTAATTACACATTCATTCAACAATTTACTCTCCAACCTACATCGTTAGCGTAATAATACTTTACACACTGAAATCAAATATATAAGTATTCTTTATCTTTATTTTTATATATTTAGATTATAAGCCGTAGTTTTCAAACTCTCTATCAATATCATAATTTACTCAATTGTTTCTCATATACCACACTTAACTATGTTTCGAGGATTTCCCACTCTCTCTATTATCTGAAGAGAATATATTGCTCAAAGATATCGGTTTACCCAACTAGTATTAAGACCACTGGGTCTACCTTAAATTTAGGAGATGATAATACTGCAGGTGAACATTGTGCACCTTTTCATGAAATCCCCTTTTGCAAAAATTAACACATACTTATAAATAATCCACTATCTTTTACACTTTCAACAATCATATACCAAAATATAATTAACCATCACAATCCTCATACATTTTATTTTCACTACCATGATAATCATCAGGACTTACTAATTAATCCTATATCTCAATCATACAACTATAAACTATTATTAATAATATCTCAAAGTATAAAATAAATACTATGATTTAATTTGAGAGTTAATTTCGACGTATTATAAAATAGATCTAAATTAATTTATCCCAATAAAATCTTCTTTCCTACAATGTAGATGTGCTCATCAATACCAGACTTACATCACAATTCTAAAACTCATATAAATAACCCAATATGATTAAGAATCAGCTACTACCTTCCCACCAATTATATAATAATCCAACACATTTCTCCAGGATTCTATTTGAGAATCACCTATATATGACAAAAGAATGAAATAATTGAGGTACTTAATTATTAAGAAGTCCAGTTAGGTGACTCGAGTCCAGTTGTTCATCCCGTCAGTTAGACTTTCATCTTTTTCCATCTACCCCTCAACACCTTCTCTCAGGTCCATCAGCTGATCACTATTTTCCCTCCTCTGGATAAAATACCAACCACTACCTCTTTCTGTGCACCCTCCACAGTTATATACATTTATCGCATGCATCGACCTTGTCGCAACTATATCTCTAATCGGAGAGGGAGTCATGCCCTAAAACAAACAAACATGATATTAAGGACCAGGGATAGCAATCAGCGAAGAGTTGCGCAATCCCTACTCTTGCGCTGTTCTCTATTACAGATAACGCCAATATGCCTTATCTTGCCTTTGATATTTTGTTCATGTCCACGATTCGGCCTTCCTCCATACGAGGTAATGCCACATCAATATTCATTTCTCCGATGAAATTATTTTTCTCTAAACAAAAATGCCATTTTAATATTTACACTTGAGAAATGATTCGGGATAAGGACCATCGCACTTTTTTCATTGCCGTTAATATATTCTTAATTGGAGTCGATGCTTGGATCTTTTCCTCTTGTGAATAGGGTGAAAAATATATATTTCACATTTAGCCTGACTCATAAGTCGAATTATCTCTGATCCTAATTCATAGCTACGTATTATCTCACTCTTTGCTTTCATATAATGGTCGAACGAGGTTTGAAGAATTGCCGATCAGACCATTCTTTTTCTTTCTCCTAAATAGACTCCTCCAAGTCTGTATAATCAGACATGAAATATTAGACAAAGCTTTGAGACCCCCACGATTCAATTAGACATTTCGACTAGTCGGTTTTGCAACGAATGTCTGTTGTAAACCCAAATCGTTACAAATTCATAAATAACATAATAATAATAATATTTATAATAATGAATATAATACCATAATAAATAATAATATATAATAAATAATAAAATAAGAAAGTAAATAAAAACATTATAATAATGATAGATAATAATAATAATAATATTAATATTAATACAAAATAACTACATCAAATTTTACATTTTTCGCCATGTCAATTAGAATAGTATACTATGCACATTCATAGCTTACACCATATCAACTAAAACTTCAATGGAACAATCAGCTATATCGAAACCCGCCTCTCAGTAAATTAATATACACTTACTGCTCTCTACGATCTTCTACTATCATCATCTTACATAAGTATTCATCATCAATTCTCTCTGACCACCTCAATAATATATTCTCATTGGGTCATTTTCATGTCATCCTAATATTCAGATATTCATTGTCTCATTCATCCTTCAATCACCCATCTTTTCATAATCATATCTCAATAAGTCTATCTCATAATAATCAATTCTCTTAATTCTTTCATCTATAAATAAGTAAATATAATAATAATTAATAATAATAATAATTAATAATAATAAGTAATCTCTCTTCTCTCTCCTCTCGCACCCTTACCAAGTTTGATCGTCAAATAATCTAATTAAGCCATACTTTTCACTTACTTTCAGCATGATGTCAAAAAATATACAAATCTCTCAATAAAAATACAAGATACAACAGAGAGAGACAATCTCTAGATATAACGATATAATATAAGTTATCACTCATCATCCTACCCTCAGAATCCAATTTTCTGCCAGAGCACGTTCATCATAAACTACAAGCTTCTGCTACCAATCACTTTGAACATGATAATCAACAAGTGATTGAAACAAAGAATAAGTAAAATTATTATTATTTAAATTCCGTAAAATAAAAAGAAAAGACGGAAAATTTAAGATAAATTAAATAATCACTAATTTGAAAAATGTATAAATATGCAATCAAGTTTTTATGAATGAATAGAATTTGAAAAAGTTTGCAAGAAAAATTAAATTCTTTTGTAAAATTAAATGAATATAAAGATTATTTAATCTAATAAATAATAATATAATAGAAATAGTAAATGATGTTTAAGTATTCTGTATATTAGATTCACCTATTATTTTAAAACAACAATAATACGAGGAATATTAGTCAACGAGTGAAGAATTATATTTTAATATGAATTTATAAAAAATTATATATTTATATACAAGTATATAATATAGGGTAATTAATACTATCTAGGTCACCTCAATACCAAAATCTAACACTTAATTAACAACAAGCTTCAATTAAATAAAGTGTATTTACTCTCTACGAGCAGATCAACCAAGTTAAATTCTGAAATAATACATAATATCATAAATAAATACTAAATTTAATTTATATAACTACAAGTCATATATTATATTTTCAACAAAGTAAATTTTGAGTTAATTATCAAATTTATTATTATACACTCAATAATAATAATAATAATGAAATATTGTTAAAGTTAAAAAGTCTTTTTATTATCTAGATGAATATATTTAATATAGTTTAATATAATAAATGGATAATAAATATTAATAAATATATTATAAATAATTAATGAATTAAGATATGTACCAAAACAGTAAAACATTATATGTAAACAATGTAAAATATAAAATCAAATATGAATAATAATATCATGAACTTAGTTGAACAGTCCAGGATAATACATAATAATAATAATAAATTAAAAGAAAATCATATAAATGCACAAATCCAATATATTATAAATTTATAAAGTACTGTAAGTAAATGTAAACAACAATACAATATATAAAATAATACCTATTTATCTAGTTTTGAAATTACCCAATATATAATTCATTAAATTCACAGGAACACAAACAAAAGATATCATAAAATTACTAGATAAAATAATGATATAACACATTGATAAAATTATATTATATAATATTGACCTTTGTAAAATCATAAAATCATATTTAATAAATAATAATAATATATAAATAATAATAAATTAATATAAATAATAAAATAATAAATATATAATAAATAAATTAAATAATATATAATATAATAAATATATAAATAAAATAAATCATTAGACACATATAAAATAATAAATAATAATATAACATTAATATAAATATAATAATATAATATTAAATTAATAAATAATTACAAATTGAATAATAATTAATAATAATTAATAATAATTAAAATTAGAATTCATAAAATTAAATTAAATAAATTAATATAATAATAATAATATAAATTAATAAATATGAATAAAATATATAATAATATAATAAATAAATTTGTATAATTGCTTTATTCATAAAAGTAAATTATCATAATGAAATACAGTAGCATTAAATAGTAATAAAAAAATTAATATTAAATATAATATATATAAATATAATAATAATTAATAATATATAAATACTATAATAATATAATATAAGATATACTGTGATATCGTGAATATAAGAAAAGTTTAAATAAATTATAAAATTAATTAAAAAATATAAAATTAAAATATATAAAATTAATAATATAATATATAAATAATTAATTAAAAATAAATATAAAATTATAATATATAGAAATAATAAATTAATAAATAAATAAAATAATTAAAATAAAAGAATTAAATAATAATATATATAAATATATATAAATAATAAATAATTATATAAAAAAAAAATTAAATATAATAAAAATATAAATTACAATTAATAATAAGTAATACATTACAAAATACACCAATAAATTAAATTATTAGTTAAACTAATATATTAAGTTTTAATAATAATACTCAATAAAAAATTTCAATAATAAAATGGAAGCGGAGTCAAAATATTTATAACTAATAATTACAAATCAACAATAAAAATAAAAAATAATTAAATTAAAATTAAATAATAATAATATAATAAAATTAATTGAATGAATATAGTAATACTAATAAAATTAATATAATATGATAGAAATAATATGAATGAAAAATATAATAAATTTATAATAAATATATAGATAAAGAATGATACTCGAAGTATAGGAAGTAGATGATTATAAATGATAATAATGTAGATGAATAAAATGTAGATGAGGATGAGGAAGAAGACAAAGATAAAAAATATTCACATCTCAACTGTACTAAAATTATTATATAATATAAATGTAAGAGTTAAATATGTTTAGCTACGATAAATTATTTGGATTAAAGCTCTTACAGTTAATGATAAAAAAAATATATATTTAATACAAATTCATATTCGACCATCTGCATTTATATTTGGAATTTTTGTCTTAGGATAAAATACCTAATATAAACACTTCAAATTTAAAATATAGACAAAATATATAATAGATTATATATAATTTATGTAATATATTTAAATTAAATATAATTAATTAGCGTATCAAATATTATACAAACATTAACTGCAAATTTTCAATATATAACTAATTTGATATTAAACAGACCTAATAATATAAATTTTCCTAGAGTATATTGGAACATATCGGCGATAACGTCACTCAAAATTGCAATAAACTAGGTGAGATTGTGACCATATCCCTGGTTGTGAAAAATAACGAAATACATTTAATAATAATGAGATTAGTCTCAATTTAGAAGAGAGAGAGAGATTATATTTAAAAATTAACTGATTATCAATAATGAACATGTCAGAAGTAATATCCTGTATATGCTGAATAATATAATATTAAAATAATATTAAATGAAATATTGATAAAAAATTATTATTATCATAATTCTGTAATAAAAATAATATATAACATTGAAATACATACATAATAGCATCCCCAGTAACATTAATTATATAATATTACCATTAAGGGTATTCAAAAAAAATCATTTAATATTTACAATAATAGAAAATTTATACAGGAAAGATTATTGAAGAACCAAACCAAGGAATAAACTAATAACATAGATATTCTTTCTGTGTTTTATCTCGAGAGCGGAGTCAATGGTCATCCCACAAGACAGACAGATGATTATTCGTCAATTAGCAAACAAGAGCTTTTACAGCTATAACAATTATTCAAACCTTAAAGATCTTGCAGTTTAAAGCTTGCTAAATTATACTCACCTCGGTGAAAGAGACTACAACAAATAAATCCATAACAATATAACAGTAATTCATTTCATAAACTTTTAGATAATAAATCCAAGCAAGGCGAGAATCCACGGCTAAACACCTGAGTGTTTAGCAAAACAAAAGTAAGCACAAGTGAAGGGATAATCCACTAATACAAAACAGCATGAAAAGGAGCACAGTGCTCTGAGATGGTCTGATAGCGACTCTATATAAAAACAGATCATGCTCCTCAAAGATTCATATCAGAAGACCTGAGCAAGAGAGATGACGCTAATGCACAGTACGTATACACAAACTCACAAATGCCTGACAGGATAAGAAGAAGTGAAGAGACAATGCTCCGAAGAGGGATAGTTAAAGCAAACGTCAGTAGATAACTGAACCCTAAAGCTTATGGTAAGGGTTTTTGGAGGCATATAATAAAATGAAAAACAAAAATTTGATAAAGAGATAAAACGAATAAGTGTGAGTAGGAAATAAGAGTATAATCATATACACCTCTAAATAATAATCAGATAAAATATCAAATAATATTAACTAAGCTAGACATAACTATAAAGATAGAGCAATACATAAAATATTATTATAAAAAAATAATATATTTGTTGAACAAAAAAATTACAGCATTTCACTTATAAAGACTTCTTTAATTATAATATAATTATTTATTAATATTAATATAATATATATAATTAATATTTGAATAATAAATTTTATGTTCTAGTACGTCATAAGTAAACTTTGGAATTGAGTGGAATTTAATAGATAATAGAATAGATGTAAATAATTTTTAAAAATTCTTATATAATTTACATGTATATATAAGTACATAATATATAATTCATTCATTAAATTTAAATGAATCTATATAATATATATAATAATATACTTAATAAATATGATAATATTAATTATACATTATATTAATATTATAATTTTAAATAATTAATATAAATAATATAATAATAATAATTAATAGTAATAATAATAAAAATTATAATAATAAATTTAATTAGAAATTAATATATATTGATTAATATATTATATTATATATATAAATTATATTTATTTTTATTATATTATTATTATTACAATTATTATATTATTTAATTTTATATGTGAATAAAAATATGTAGTAGACATATAAGAAATAAAAAAAAAATTTTTAATAAAATAAAGAAATATTCATAGTAAAAGTTGATATTTTTTAGCAATAAGAGATTCAATCAATACAATCATTTTAGTCAGTTCATAAGATATTATAATGAATAATTATAATTATATAAATAATAATGAATAATAATAATCAATAATAATTATATAATTATAAACATAGAATATATAATTATTAATAATGATTTAAACATTTATAATTATTAATAATAATTAAAGATGTTAACCTCCATTAATTTGATCTATTAGATTTATAATTTCATATTAATATAATTAATTTAATTAATATTATAAACTAATTAATTAATAATATATATTTAAATTAATTAATAGAATTATAATATATATATAATGTTATTAAATTACATAAAGTATGTTAAGTATGTGAAATTAAATATATATGATATAATTAATAAATTTATTTTTCGAATTGAGATAAAATGAGGAATTACAATTTAAATTATAATATATTTAATTATTTTAAAAATTTTAATACAGTATTTAATATATATAATATATAGATTATATTATATTGTTTAATTATATAATTAAATTTCAATAAATTTAATATATAAATTATTAAATTTATAATTTTAGAATTATAATTTGAATAAATAATAATCAATAATATCAATATTAAATTATTATTAATCAATATATATATATTATACTTATATTAATTAATAGATTAATATTATATTGACATATATCAATATTGTATTTATATATATAATTTATATTATATTAATTAATAATTTATATATTATAAGGAATGTGTTGAATAAAATTTATAATAAAAATAATAGATATTTATTAAATTCTATATAGCCTCATGTTATCTAATATTCGATGTATACTATTTATCACATACGTATGAAGTAAATAATTACACTTGATTAATTAAAAATTAATAATGAGCAGTAATAAACTCTAAACAGCTTTATATCGAGACACGTCATTACTTCAATTTTTTTAATAATGTTAATGATTTAATGTAAGTATTTTTTTAAAGACACGAATGCTAGATTGTCTTATCTACATAATAACATATATAGTTAATAATAAATAGAACTACAAATAATAATAGATAAATTGAAATATACAATACACATAATTTATAATAGATTAAAACTTAATATAATTTAAATTTGATGATGCGTGTTCATATCGATGATAACCAAAAACCAGAGATGGTAATCGATGCTGATAATATAAATTATATTATATATTTAATAAAAAAATAGCTAATATATAATAAAAGTAAAATACAATAACATAATAAAGACATATATTTTACAATAAATTAATTAATAAATAATATAAATATATAACTTACCTGAACACTTTAATTATGATATATAGAAATGACCAGCTATTTTGAGAAAAGAAATTAATAATTAAATATCTACATACTTTAAAACTATCAGTAAATAATGATATAATATAGAACATTAAAAATGAATAATTTGAAACTGATCAAATTATATCTAATTTAATAATCAATATAATTAATTAATATTATTTTCAATTAAAACTAAATAGTCCACCTGCCAAATAGTATAATCAATATATCCCTTACTCAACTCTATAAGAAAATGTCCCTACTTGAATGATAAAAAATGTTCTCAATTTAATATATAAATATATTATCAATATATCAATAACAAATATATTATAATATTTTCTTTTATAATTCAATTATCATGAACCAATAACGTCCAGAGATTATAATAATGAGAATTAATAATATATTTATCTTAGATATATCAAATTTAAACTGATATAAAAAATATAGTAACATTGAAGAAAGTATATCAATTTAATTTCAATAGCGTCTCACAAATAAATTTTTAAATAAGTAATAATTAGCTACATTAAACAGATCTAAATAAGTTACATAAAGCAGACTCCCGGACTTCGTTTTGTAATATAAGATGCTCAGTAAATTTAATTCTTGATATTAATTTCATTCTAAAAGAATAATATAAATTATCTTAAAAGACTAAATATAGTCCAATATTAATTGAATTATAATAATTTTTATTAGGTTATATATTATTCATCTATACATTTATTCTAGCTAGTGCTAATTCTTTATTTAAATCTATATAATTTTTTAAGCATATTTATTATTTTTATTTTACGACAGTAATAATTAATAATATATTATAATTTAATAATATAAATATTAATTTATTTTATTATAATATTATAATTAATAAATAATATAATATTATTTATTTATAATTATTATTTTATTAATATTTTATATATTTAATAAATAATAATTATATAATAATAAATTAATTATGCTAACAAATATAATAAATTCAATAATTAACTAATGATATATTAAATATTAAATAATTAATTTAATAATATTATGTAATTAATTAACACATATTTCTATAATTTAATTAATATAATATAATAATTATTATATTATTATTAATATTAATAATTATTATTATAAATATTAATATATATTATAAATTATATTATTATTAATTAAATTAATATATTATATAGTATTTATTATTAAATCTGATAATAATATATAAATCTAAATTAAATAAAATATTATTTGTATTTTTATAAATAACTACTTGAAATAATTATTAAATATATATAATATATAAAGTCAATCAAAATCAAATTATAACAGATTTAACCTTCTGCAAAAATATAAAAAGAGCCACAGAGTGTAGGATGCACACGAAATTTGTGGCTATAAAAGCAAATGCTAAACATACTGGGATCGACAATCGCATTTGATAGAGACTGTACGGTTACTTTAAAACAAAAATGAGGATAGCAATAATTAAACTAAATACCAAAATATCCGTATCTATGATAAGAATTACATTTATAATTATGTTGGATTAACTGAATGTTAAAATTTAGCAACAAGAAAATAAATCTGTAACATGTTCTGGTTCTTTTGCCATTCTCCTAAAAAAGATAATAACTTTGATCCTAAACACTATATAAAAATCATACCTACCCCACATAATTAGAATAATTAACTCTTGAATCCTCGTCTTTATCATTCATTTTTAGTACTCTGTAAATGATATTGTTTAAAAAATCAGAAACTGGGCATTCTTAGATCGTGTGTCAATCTTGGTTTAAAAACGGTAGTTGACACAGGACAGAGTTAATCGTGTTCTGATAAGATAGATGCCACAGCTGTAAATTTGTAAATTCCCTTACATACAAGCAAATTTCTATGTTAAATTTCTCCGCATCTAACAACTGATAAGTTTTATTTGTAATCCAACAACCGGACAATAGCGATCAATAGAATATTTAAATTTTCCAATAAATCCTATTAAAAAGATAATTGCAGTTTAATAATGCACCACCAGAGCCTCTATATTGAAGCTAAACACTATTACCTCCACACGTTGGCAAAACCTTCGCAATATGTTAAATACCAACATAAAATATAAGAGAATTGTCGAATTAAAACACAATTTTTATGAATTAAACCAAAGGAATTATTATTATTTAAAACTACTGGAAGCAAGGCGCGAAGCAAAAAATAAATCTAAGACACATAACCCCTGAATCTTAAAAAAATTATAAGGCTAAGTACCAGATGCTAAAACCAAAGATCCTTCTTATTCTAAAGTTAAGACATAAAATGAAATGTCACCTAATCAACAGATTTTCATGCTCTACAAATGCAGACTAACCTTTACATACCAAAACTGCTTACGAGAGAACCCTATCAATAAGCCGAAAACTCTAATCTAGCCAGATATAATACATCTTTTTATAAATTTAGAAATTATATATATATAATACAAGTGTTATTAGAATGATAAATTACATATTATTAATAAATAATCTAAGCTCAAAAAAGCAGGGATATAAAAAACCTATTAATCAAGCAAAGCTCTCCATGCCAATTATTATTTTATTCAATAAATATTTTTAAAATATCTATTATTGATTATTTATTTATTAATTAGTTATGTAATTATTCAAGATATTGAATATTATATAAAGTGTATGATTTAAAATTATGTTATAGGATAATTAGTCTATTTATTAATTTTATTACTTACTATATATGAATTAATTAATTCATATTGTATTATCGGATAGTTGATACTTATCTTATCCTTTATATTTAATTTGATGTTATGTATAGTTTTACCATTATTTTACTATTATGTTAAAATATATTAAAGTTTAAGGTCTTTATATTGATTAATTATAATTTACTCTAATTATTATTGTCAGTGGACAATTTGATTGCTTATAAGTGAAATACTCATTTATTTATTAATGTATAATAATGTAATGCCGAATATTAATTATTATAAAAATGCAACATTAAATTCATTGAGTTTATTCTATCAATAAATGTTTAAGAATACTTCTGAGATTATTTAATAATAATTGGTATATTTATCATAGATTTATTACAATTAATTGATGATCATGTAATTATAACTTCGATTACATTATTTCCTATTTATAACTCTATCTTAGAAATGTATTATAATTATATTATTTATTGTGTGTTAATATATGTTTACTTTATTTTAATGTATTTTGTTAATTATAAAATTGTATTTTATATAATTGTTATTATTAAAAATTGTATTATTATATTATTTCAAATATCATTTACTGAGATTTATTATTATTTATAGTAGTATTAGTTTATTTAATTATCTATTATTGTTATTTTATATTATATAAAACTTTAATTTGAGCGCAAACTTAGATTCATAAAATCTTATTATTTGGATTAATGCTTATAAATTGATTAATTAATTGAAATTTATAAGCTTGATGAATTTTTTTTTTTTTGTATATTTAGTTTTGATGTTTTAATGATTAGTAGAGTTGTTATGGAGGTAGCTTATCTCCAAATGGATGATGAGACTTGTCATCGTTCAATAGATTTCATTTTATAATTATTAAGTGTTACATCGTTTTTGAACTTCTTTATTTTGTTTAGTTTATCCGAGTGGCTTTTTCATATCAATATCACGATCAGAGCCCGTTGTAAAATATGATTTTTAAGCAAGAGACGGACTTTTCATCTATCAATGTAAAACTCTCAGTTAATTTTTAAGAGTTCATTAATTGTCTTTATTTATGTTGATATTTTTATTGATACGTAAATTTATGTTTTGTATACGTGGACATTATTAATTAGTTAGTAATCCGTAAGAGTCACTATGTTTCTACTGAATGTGTTATTAGGTAGACAAAATTAACTTTTTATGTTAACACTATTAAGACTCGGACTTCTTTTATTTATTTTCCGTTACGTACTTATCATATGCAGAATATCTTGAAAAAAGATATAATTTTATTAAAGGTTTGATAAATATTGGATCTATATGTATTTTATGTAGACATATATGGATCAATTAGGAAGACTTTATGTAAGAGAATATATGAATACTGTAATAATAATTTCAATACAATTATTTAAATTAGTAGATATAATTAATTAATTGAGAATAATTTCTCATTTATAAATGAGAATTTATATAAAACTATTTTTGATAATGGTCAAGAAGCTAAGCTTATATAACATAATAAAATATAAATAATTTATAATTAAATAAATACACAATGATCGATACAGAGCGACATAAGCTGAATTCAGAGTAATTTTGAACTAAAAATATTACGGTCACTAGTCATACTAATCTTTTATCAAATTATTAACTTATATACAAAAGTATTACGACCTTCAGATAAGATTTTAAATTAATCATTTTCTAACGTTCGTCCTCATATTAACTAACTATTCGAAAAAGTGAATCAATTTTTTAAATTATTTCAATAAATCGACAATCAAATATATTGATACCATAGTATATTAATATTGTTTAGTATAAAATGAATTAATTCTTTATCCTATTCTTTGACTACGTTCTTAGTTTAGTTTGCGTGTTTTATTTGTTTACTTTTCCTGACATTCGTTTACCATAATCTATTTATATTTATTCTCATTTAAGTGTTCAAAATGTATACATTTGGAGAGTCGCACACATGTTGTTTGAAAAGCTATGTATACTAATTTGTATACGTATATGTAGGAAATAATGCAAACAATTTAAATGTTTATACATACTTAATATACTGCAATAGATGGATAAGAATACAGCGCATTCTGGTGCTGGACCGTATATTTCTCGCTATGACCTAGAAATAATATTGACTTTTTGCTTGGTCTGTAATTATTAAAATAATTTATAAATTATTGATAACATTTAATTACTTTAATTATATTTTATTATTTTGAGTATATAACATTTCCTCTATTATGATGTATATTATAAATTTATTATAACTTATTTTTATATTGATAAAATTTACTTACTAATATAGTTTCAATAATATTTCATCTAGGATTATTTCAAGAATTATTGGATATTTTATTAAGTTTATTGATTATTTATATATTTTCTATTTCTTGATTATCATAAAAGAATCAATGGATATATCAAATTTAACAATTCAATTATTTACTATATATAACTCGTTATTTGAAATTATTTAATTAATTTATCTTATTAATTTATTGTAATTTTGAGAATTAAATTTTTTATTAATCTACTTTTTTATTTGGTAGTGGAAATTTAATTATTATTAGAGAAATATTTTCATATCATTACTTCTATTGTATAGAATATATATTAATAATTAACTTATTTTAAGAAATATTATTATTATTATTAATTACTATGGAATATTTTCACATAGAGAACATTAAATATTTAGCCTATTTATTAATCATAAATTTTATCTTTAATAAAGATTATGCTAATGAATTAGCCTTAACGAACATGAACAATGATTATACTCATTTAAAAAATAAATTTTCATAGTTCACTTCCCTCAAACACCGTAATTCGCCATCTGGAGGTACTTGTTCTACTCCGGCAGCCAGGAGAAGATATGAATAGAGAACTACTGCAATAACAGCGAGACCACATACGATGGCTCGCTCGTAGCATCGTGCACACGACGGATCGAAGTGAGTGGATCTACCTGAAGTTTATATAATAATTAAAAATAAATGTTTATCCACATAACCAGCTAGCTTTAAAATATTCAAATATCGTACCTTAGCTATTTAGATAATGTTATCTCACTGTAAAAAATTAATAATATCAAAACCTACATATGGCTTCATTTCGCTCTTTTATGATATCTGTCTTTCTATGTTGAACGTTTTATTTGACAAACGGTATTGACCGTTAAGATAAGGATTCACATCTGCTAAATAGCAAGACGAACTATGTCCCAGTTTTATACGTCAAATATATGTCAGTTAATGTTCATCTTTTTCATCGCAGAGTCTCATTAAAGTTATCCTTCAATTTTGTGATACTTTGAAAATCTCAACTTTTTGCATCAACTTTTTAAAAGGAAAATAGTATCTGATGGACAAGCAAACCACTGAAAATTTAATGGTCTGTACATAATAATAAGCTTTCGCATTCCTTTATTAATAATATATATAAAATATATATATATATATATTAAATATATTTGAATAATTATTCACGAAATGTTAAATTATCTATATTATTAAATACCCTAACTCCGTTCTGAGCTTAAAAATAACTTCAATGAGTATGGAATCTACTTTTAACAAAGATGTGATAACAATAACATATAAAAAACGGTAATTAATAATGGTTACCTATATAATTTGTTGGCAGAAAAGTTCATTGATTATAATAATATCACTATAATAACAGTATTTTTAATTTTAATATAAGATTAATTTTAAATTATTAATTTAATAAGCAAAGTTAACTTTATTATTATTTTAAAATCAATTATAAATATGACATATATATATATATATACATATTATATATTAATACTATATATTATAAAACTTTTTCATAGAGAAGAAGCAAGATTAACTAATTACAATATCAGGTAACATTGTAATAAGTGATATAAATATATATCCAGAGTAAAGGTAAATGTTAGGAAGCTATTACACACCCGTAGTCATTGTCGGTATAATAATATATAAGTGAATCACTATGTAGATATTAATAATTGTTTGTAGTTATCAATATTTACTTGTACATTAAGTATGTAATGTAAATTATCCTGTTCAATGGGATATATATATATATATATATATTTATATATATACCGCAACTAACATATATTCTTTAATCCGTATTATTTAATGTATCCAATCATAATATTATATATATATTATATATAATTAAGTATAGTGATATAAACTACAATATAAATATTGGGTTGCAGTACTAGGACAGTAATCAAAATCAGTTACATCATCCTATAGAGTATTGAAATTGCTATACGTATAGTATGGTAAGATATTAATTTCAAGTTGATTAGAATGATTATAGTTTTCAAACTTCTTCGTAAATAATTAAGCAAGAATTCATCTATATTTATTCAAAAATAAACTCTCCAAATGCACCAGACTATTCAATGTTTGATAAAGCGTTAATGGTTTGGTATAAATATCCTCAGTTAAGACTTGAATATATTTTATTTTATATGAAGTAATTTATTGAGTTGTTTATTAATTATGGTAATTGGATAATTAAAATTAAGTTGTATTTTTTTTTATTGCAATATAAAAACTAATTATAATGATTTCATAACTTTTATTCAAATTTTCTTATGCACTGACTCAAATATTATTATTCAATCTCATTCTTAACTAAATTTAAAATTGTAAATTGAGATAAGCTTTTAATTGAATTTACTTAAAATATTTAATAAGAATAAATATTTTTTTGTAGTATCGTTTGAATATATTATTAATAGTTTATTATATATATATTATCTCCATGAAAAGAAATTATTTCTTTGAAAGTATATTTAGACATAAAAAATATTGGTTTATTATATTATTATTATTATTAATATTTTATATATGACATTCTGATCTCCATTAAGAGGTTAGTACTTATCTTGATTTTTTCCGATATTTAGCTTGGTATCTATTACATACACGTTTCAATTCTGTTAATAAATATAATAGAAGTTATATTATATAATATAATATGAATATAACTTAAACTATTTGTTAAAAATATTAATTATTATTTTATTATTTATTTAGTTAGATTATAGTTTAATTAATTATAAATTGTAATTATATAAATTAATATAATTGTCATATATTAATTAATATATTAATAATAAATTAATAATGTAGTTAATAATTAATAAATTAAAAAAATTAATTACGTTACAACAATAAATAATAAATTTATTAATAAATATTAGCATAATATATATCAAATTTATTATAGTTTCATTAACAATTATTTTTTTTAGTTTTCATTTTTTATTAAAACATTTTGCTTTTATAATTAATTAATAATATTAATATAATAAATAAATTTTCAAAAAAGGAGAATTTAATTAAAATTATTATATATTATTAAAATATAATATAATATTTCATTATATAATATTAATTAATTATGATTTACATTATAATCTATTTTTATTATTATTATTAAATTTTAGATATTTTTATATTATTTATATATATTAATTATATTATAATAATTTATTATATATACTTATTATTATTATATATAATTATTAATATAATATATATATATTAATATAAATATATATAAATTATATAATTCTTTTATTTATTATAGTAAATATCAAAATAATAATTAATATTTCTGCAAAGATTATAATTTATTAACATTCAATAACTTATATTATTATATTTATTATTATTTATTATTATTACCTTATTTTAAATATTTCACAGTTATTTAAATCATATTTAATTTTATTATTATTAGTAAAATTAATAATTATTAATAGTATATTAATAGCTAAAATTATTTATTTTATTTATGTTATTTAATTAATTATATTGAAGCATAAATTTCTTTGTATTCTTTCTAAAGTACAAAGGTCAATGAACTGTGAATTATCTGTGAGTTGATCTATTGTATTATGACTATTGAACTTATCTTATTATTGAATTTTATTATTATTATATTATTGATAATTCTCCTTTATATTATTTCCATATTATTGTTGCATATTATTTATCTCTAATTATATTAACTTTATTGTAGAATTGGAGGTTCATTTTATTTATGTGCATGATTATATTGTTCTTTTTTGAGAGATAATTATTTGAATTCAATATAATTATTCCTGGAAATGAGTTCTAATAGTTTCAATTTTCTTCTTTCTGTTAAAAGATATCATAAAATGGAAACAGTTAATATGCAGGCAAATTTGTTCAACAAAGTCTCTCAGGGTTGAATTTAAATTGTATATTGACTATGGAGATAGAGTATACCTATTTTGTCAGGAGAAAAATATTAATTAGTCAGAATTTTATACCGACACCATTCAATTAATCGGCTATAGTTAACATAAACAGAGCATTCAATAAAATCTTAATACAATTCATTATTAAATTTCATTTATTATACTGTATAATCTGTAATTGTTTTTCATCCTCTTTCATACTAAATATAATTGGATATTAACTTTCGCCATCTCGCAAAAGGCCTAAACTTTTTGGTAATAAAAAAAAATTAATTCCTAGTGTAGTTGTTGTTAACAAATCTAAAAAATTCTCTGTAACAGTGCAATATGATAAACTTTTTACCAACTAGATTGATCTTATCATAACCAATAGAAGAAAACAGGAAATTATAACTAAATGAATCGTAGTCCTTCAGAGGTGTGATAATATATGAACTAGACATCACATAGCATCTATAGTTCGTATAAATTAGCTTTTTTCCTCCCTTTATATTTCCTCGCGTCCATGCTGGGACTCATACAGTATCTTATCAAAACTTTCTACAAAGAAATACGTTTCTAATGATTCATGCATAATTCATCACCATTATATCCAATTCTTCCACGCTCATATAAGAGCAGTTAAATTGTTCATCATATATCATCCGACAAGAAGAGGCTCGAGCTATAGGATCGCATTTGATGGTTGTAGATTATGGTATTTAGAAATCTCATTATGACAATCAGTATCTTATTGATTACCTTAAAGAAGACATAAAATATTCGAGATTGAATGAAACGTTAGACAAAAAGCTATAATCCACTCCGAAAAATGTAATGGTGCAACAAAATAATAATCCACGATCTTCTCCGTCAATATTATCCTCTATAAAGAAATTAATAATAATATATTATATAAAAATAGCTAAACATTTCACAAGATTAAGAACTAAAAAAATATATACACTCTAACATATTATAATATGATAGTATATATATATATTAAAAGAACTATGGTCATTACAAATTAAGAGGATTAATTAATTATATTGGACTATAATACTTCACAAATCACATAAGATTGATATATAAGATACATAACACCTGTGATTACTAGCGTATAATATATCAAATTGAGTGTGGTATAAACTTATTATAGTATTAAGTACTCATGACATAGCTATCTATATTATTCAAATCCGTATATTATTAATATAGTTTATAATTTACTATAATTAAAAACTATTAATATATTAAATCAGTAAAAATGATAATAAACTTAATTAGTAAAAGTATATCTAAACTTTTAAAAACATATCAGGTATACAAACTTCAAGTAACGCTTACTTCATCTATGGAATGTTGATTACCTATAAGTATTTTATATTCAGAATGTCCCCTACTGATATATGTATAGATATTAAAACATACATTGTGATTATTATATTAATATATTATATACATATTATTATTAATTACATATTATGCAATATAGATAACTGAAAAAGGGACGTACTTCTGAAGCTAGTCACTAGTGAAGATGGTCAAATTAAATTATCAGAAGCCAAGATGAAGCAAAATTGCAAAGCCAATTGAAGTTACTGAAACCAATATATATATACTCCTATTCAAAATTTTAATAAATGTATATGTTTCTAACCTGCAAAAGGAGTGTGATTTTTTATATATATAAAAATGTTCTACACCATTTTCGTGAAAATAAGCCGAGCGAAGTAAGTACGAAATTTTGAACGAATGAGTATGAAAACATCGTGGAGCGATGAGTAAAAAGCAATTATATGTATTATTAAGAATGTTTATAATATTCACTGGTTCTTCAGATCTTATTATTATTATTATGATTATACTATTGATAATTATTATAATTGATTTATTTGTTTTCATACACTTGATTAATAGATATGGAATTTCTTATATTCAGATCTATTCAATTATATTACTATTAGACAATATCAATTATTATTATTATTATGCTTAGCTATTTATTATTCTATAATTATCTCATCTCGATCCATTATGAGCATGATATGACTTATCTATTGATTATTATTCTTTATATATCGATGCTCTTATAATTTTCTTTGATCATTCTCAGCAAATTAATATTTAAAAATTAATGAAATATAAATATAAATCTTATATTGAATATTTAAATATATATTAAATATTGACTTATTTAGAGATGATAGCTTAACTTAATCTAACTTAAGTTAATTATTTAGTTATTGTTACAGTATTACTCATAACTATTATTTTTGATTAAGAGTTCTATGCTATTATTCATTTATTATATATTTTTTTTCATTTCCAATTGATTATTTTAAACAACATAGAGCATAAATTCATCATTTTATTCGAGTAAAAAAATTATTATTATTTTCTATATATGTATTGATATCAATACACTTTATTTCATCAAATGTTTAATGGAGGATCTTTAAAGAATATTATTATTGCTCATCGCATTATTAAATTTCATATCAATATTAGAATGTCGCCAAATTGTTTATATATAGGATATTAAAATTAAAGAAGCTTTTTAGTTTCTAAAATATGATGTACAAGTTTACTTCATTTATTAAACGTAACCTTTCATCACACGAATGAAATCTTATGAGGAAAATCCCAATTTAATCCCTGATTTAAATCAAGATCTATTTATTATAAATAATCAATTTATCTTTATGAAAAAGTTTCTTAGCAAATTATGTCTTGCCAACGCCCACCTAAATTATGATATTTTTAAAATTATTTATTCTAAATATGACACTTAATTATTAATTAACTCTATTTTTGTTATTAAAATGAAAGTTAATTATTAATAAAATAATTAGCAGTGCTATTATTAAAATTTTAATCATTCACTGATTATATAATATAAGAATTTTAACATTCATAATTAATTATTAATTATTTAATTATCGATTATTATAAATTATTACTTAAAATTATTATAAAGATTATAATATCATTTATATAAAATTTAAATAATTAATAAACTAAGTACCAGAATTGACTGTTCTTTAAATACCAGATTCCCTTTTTATATAAGTATCAAATAATAATTCCATCTTATTATTATTATAACTAATAATTATTAATTCATTATTATCTAATCAATGCGATGTATTTACATCATTGAGTCATATTTGTCCATTATTATTGATTGATTTATCTTGACTGTTTATTAATTGTCGAATGATTAATTTAATTAGTTAGTGAGTATTCAACGTAACTAATAATATATTATAATAAATATTGATGCATTGATAAGTTGAAAATATTGTTTTAAACCCGTTTTAATAAAAATGGTGATTATTAGTAAACCGATATGTGGGTAATTACGACAGGAGGAGCACAATTTATACAAAACAATGATAATACAATGATTATATGCCACATACCAGCGAATCACTTTGCAAGCAGATATTATGACAACAAACGAATTACATGGCATCTGCGAAGACTAACAAGAATAAAAATATCTGCTGAGGGTTCCTAATTCTATATAACATTAATATATTGGTATTTAAGAAAGTAAAGTTTTTACAATAAAATTGATATATATAATTGCTTATTGAATCTCAATAAAGCCTATAACAATATGCACATAATAATAAAAATGCATAAACACTGTAAATTTAAAATGTACAATATTTAGTTGGACTTATAATATAAAATTTGTATAGTATAGGATGAGAATACGTATTTATTTTACAATGATATCATATTCAACATTTGAATCGACAATAATAGAAACGATGGTCAGACTTGAAAATCTGATGTATGGAAAAAGAAGACGCATCATTAAAAATATATAATGAAATAATCATATATTATCTCTTCGTTATTTCTAAGTGATAACAAAAATAAATTACAAAATCTTTCTAAAGAGCCATGGAGGGCTATAGTCAAGCCCTCAAACAGAATTTCCAAGCATTAGAAAGACATTCAAAAGAGCAGAATATTAGGAAAGAGGAAAGATGTGAATATGAAGAAATACAAACCAGGATAAAAAAAATTATAACATGACTAGGAATATGTCTCGTAAAGCTAAAATTTAACCCATTAATTGCATTCCACATAAACTATTAAATTAAATATCAATTATTATAGTAATTATTAATTTATAATATAATTAATATATCATATTTTTAATTATTAATGATATATCAATTAAAATATTACTCAAATCATATCAATAAATTAATAAGATATGGAATCTGTTTTTGAAACGCTATATGATGGTATATTATATAATATTTATTAGGATATATCCTTACTTATCTCACTAAATTTATTAATATCATTATTAGAATTATTATTATTATACAAAATAATTGAATATTAGACCTAATCTCCTATAGCGTCTCAGTAATATTAATTATTATTATTATGAGTGATTGAAGCTGACTTTAAATAACATTACATTTAATTAATCTAATTTAGTCTCTCATAAATTCTCATATACTTATTATTTTTATATATCGTTCTTAAATTTAAGTTTAGTCATCGTTTTTGTCCAAGTCTAAGATAATGAAAACCCTTATTGTAAATCAATCATCTTCTACTTATTATAACTTAGCAACTCACATAGAAACAGCTTTGTGCATTCTCATGGTATGTTTGATTTGAAAGTTATTGAGTTTAAATTTATACTAAGAATGTCTTCTTGTATTGTTATGAATATATCCAAATATAAGATATTAATTTAGATATAAACATGTAATTATATCAATATCTGATTAATTAATATTATTATTACACCATTATAATTATTAAGTTATTATTATCCATTATTCTCCTTATATGACATTTTAATCCGAGTAAATCCTTATGAGGAATCCCTTATGTCTATTTAATATTTCTTACTTTAATATTTGTATTCTTCGTTACTGACACTTGTTATTCGTATCTAAATATATTCAATGCTAGT
The DNA here is from genome assembly GCA_015478945.1 of Trachelipus rathkii. Lineage (NCBI taxonomy): Eukaryota > Metazoa > Arthropoda > Malacostraca > Isopoda > Trachelipodidae > Trachelipus > Trachelipus rathkii. The sequence goes on from JABUQX010048139.1 coordinate 29,101, forward strand.
TTATCTATACTTCATTATCTAAAGATAGAGATGTTTGCCATGGGTTTCTATATCTGCTTCTCTATGGGCCATTTCTTTATGCGAATGTGACCTCATAAATAGCAGCGTCTGTTCTCTTTACAAGATGACCTTGGTACCGACTTAGATATAATTATTGAATTTCATTTTTGGAGAGTATTAAACATACGTTCCATTTCATTTCAGTCTATTTTTTATAGTTAATTGTTAATATTTGTTATGTATTCATTGACATCTAAACCCTATTATCTATTGCTATTATCCTATTATTATTATATTTTTTAGGGGTAAATAATTAAATATTAGACATTTCTTCTATTTACTATTGATTTATTAAATTTATATTATTATTCCTGCTCTTTGCAAATCACTTTTACTCTATGACTCTCAAATTTACATTCTGAACATCTCTAAAGTAAATATTATAACTTTTTGGATATTAAAATCAAAATTAATGATGATACGGAACCTTTGTCTTAGCTTAATTCATTAACTAAATATTGATCTTATAACGATTAATTCACATACATGTTATAATGGTGTCTCGGTTACTATTAATTTCCAAGCTTACTTACTAACACCAATTATTTATTTATTCAAGTATTAGTTATATTTATGTTAATTTATCATTGTTAAAAATCTGTAATTATTATATATTGTTATTGAGTTATTATGCTTATATTAATTGTTGCTCATGGATTTGAGAATCATTTGATATGTTGAAGGTCAAAAGAATTAAATATTAAGAACATGGAAAGGCAAAAACTTTACTCCTTTAAAAATTTTAATCGGAGTAAAATAAATTAAACAAGACGTTTGCTGCTTAAACTATTCTTTTATTTATTATTATATGTGTATTAGTTGTGAAATATCCTATATTTAGTCTGTTTTCTATTAAAGAACAGGATCAATAACGAATTAAATCTCATGAAAGCTTAAATATTTTATTTTTTAAAAACTTCAAAATGCTATAAAGAAATTCAATTGATATATTTAGGAGAAGAAAATGCCTCTATTGGCTGTTTATTAATCTTATCTATCTTTAATTATTAATTATACTATTATGTATTATTATATTTATTGTTTATCCCAGTCGATTTATTTTAACATAGAAGAATACATATTTCAAATCCTAAACAATAAATTAACTACGACTAGTATTTATAAAAATATATTATCTCTCATATAAATCTATGAATAAACTTTTTCCTTTAAATATTCTAAAAGAAAAGTGATATTATTTTTTAATACTCTTATTCTTTCTAGTTATAAATCTCACGACTATTTCGTGTGATCATATTCCATGTCCCGAGTCATTGACTTGTAAGTCGACTCGTATAAATTATTAATTTGATGTATTTATCAACTTACGACTTAAATTTAAGATATTAACAAAAGTATATTATGGAGCTAATAATCGTGTCAGACTTACCTAATTATATTGACTTTAAACTTCTGTAAATATACGAACATTTACTCATCAGTGTATAAATGGAGTCTATATAACTGCATAACTTTATAACTGTATAAATGGAGTCACGCTAACTGTATAATGTACTATCCACACAAAGTCGAGCGATTCGTGTAATGACTGAAGATTATGTACTCTAAAAATATCAAGTTAAAAATAATGATTTATGTTTTAATCAAATCTAGATATTTACCATTATATTAATTATTATTAACCCTATTTTTAATTAACTATTATTATAATCATAATAGTTATTACTAGATTAATTAGTATCATTAAATATTTGTAGAAGGAATGAGAGGAAACTGATGTTAACGGAAAATAAATCAGAATAAACGTAGGAAATTTAACTATTATTGCAATTATTATTATATTTGATTAAAAATCTTTATGTATTTTAATTAAATCATTATCAATAATTGTAGAGTTAAATTGATAACATCTTGATATGAATTACCTCTGAATAGATTTTGAGTTTACGTCGAAACCTGGAATCAGTAAACTAATAATTAACACTCTCTAATTATATATCGTCTCTCTATTTTGTTCTTTATTTAGGTAACTATTATTTTCTGCTGAGTCGGCAAAACGACAGAAAGTAAATTGTTGGATTGCGAAAATTTAATGTAAGAACACCTTATCAATATATATCTATTAATGGAGAGAATGAATATATGTTAAATTTAGTTACATGATAAACATCTATATGACTTCTAGTATGTATATTTTGTTAAATTATATTGACATGTATTTTGATAAGATTATTAATATGTATATATTATTTTATTTCTTTATATCTTTTTTGTAAACAAATTTATCTTTAAAAAACATAATGTAGAAAAACGCTTGTATTACTAAATAATGTAATTCTAATTTACATTTTATATTTATTTATTATTTATTTAATTATTATATTTAAATTTATAATTATTAATTACACAATTATATAACAGCTATTAATATCAAACTTAATTTGTCTTAACCAATTTATTATTATTTATTTATTAATAATTGAATTCCTATATTATTTAATTTAAATTTATTATATATTTATTATTATATTATTGTAATTATTATATTATTATTTTATTTATATTATTTATATTATTAATTAATATTAATTTAATTATTAATTATTTATTAAATTGTTAAGTATTAATTACAATTTTTCTCTTATGTAAATTTGTTTATTGTTATATTTATTATTATTTAATTTATTATTAAAATTTTTGCAGTTACTTCAATTCAGGCATTGGATTATAAGATAAGCTAGATTAATATGTGATAAGAGTGCATAGCGATTCGATTAATTTCAATTTATTTAAATTTATCGATTAATTTATTATTAGATTATGAGATATCACTATCTTCATTGATCATAAAGTACATTCTTAGATTTATATATCGATTCAGTATTTGATCACTGATGTTATTTATTATTTATTATATCTGCATCTGTTTCAACGTTCTTAAAATCTATATAATTGATTTAAATGAGTCATATATATTCCTAGAGTGGTAGTAAGGTGATGTCGTTAACGTAAATCTTTATATCTTTAGTAGTAATATGTACTTAAGTATATATTATAGCTTGTATGATATAATCATTAGTATCTTTAGATGTATATTAATAGCTTCCAGCAATATCGTTATTTTATATATTCATAGTTCTTCGAAGTAAGAACGAAGTTTAAATTAAAATTAAATCAATTAATTTGGATATGTAAATTGTTAATATTATTTTTTATATAAAACTGGAAGTGACTCTAGAAAAATTTTTGAGTGTCATATAGTTTCCACTAAAATGATTTTTATTAAGTCTCCATTTTATTATAATATATTAATTTTCTTTTTATCTTTTTTTTAGAATCAGCGTAAAAATTTAGCAGCATTTTCCAAACTGTTCCAATTTCCTTATCATACACTCATATCCAATTTCTTAATTATATTTTTCTGGAATTATGTTTTATGGAAAGTATTTTCTTTATTAGGAACTTATTACTTTTTTCTTCTACATAGTAAATAAAAAATCTAATTTATAAGATATATTCTTGTTAATTTAATGGTTTTGAATATTTCATTAAATTCTTAGCGTATATAAGAAACCAAATTCATTTCAAATTTTATAATGAAATTCTCTTAAATTGACCCTTTTGTCAAGAAGCTTTTACCAAAATAATTATAAACTTTTCTTACATCAGTGTATGTTGACGACACTACTCTTCTTTTTCATATCTTACATTTCCCTCAAAGTTTATTCCTTTCTCCCTCGTCTCTATCACATCAAAGTGCATTTTAATTTTCATAAATCACCATTACCATTTCCTTTTACGTTCATACACGTCCAGTTAATGATCATTTTTCTCCTCCATTAATTCTCTTTATAGTTTCCACTCATGACCAAGTAGATGAAATCTCATTTGCATCGACTTTCATTAAGGAAAATATAGAACCAAGCAAACCACTGAAAATTTTATGCTCTATGCATATTAATAAGCTTTCGCATTTTCTCCTAATAAAAATAATATTAGCAATGCCAATTGTAAATGATTATTATTATTTTTATATAATGCCATAATAGTATTAAATCGCTACTATTCAAAATGTTATCCTATTATTATTATTATTATTATTATTATTATTATTATTATTATTATTATTATTATTATTATTATTATTATTATTATTATTATTATTAATATTATTATTATTATTATTATTATTATTATTATTATTATTATTATTATTATTATTATTATTATTATTATTATTATTATTATTATTATCATTATTATTATTATTATCTATATTATTATTATTTTTATTATCTATATTATTATTATTATTATTGTCTTTATTATTATTATCTATATTATTATTATTATTATTATTATTATTATTATTATTATTATTATTATTATTATTATTATTATTATTATTATTATTATTATTATTATTATTATTATTATTATTATTATTATTATTATTATTATTATTATTATTATTATTATTATTATTATTATTATTATTATTATTATTATTATTATTATTACTAAAAAAATAAAGGAGTTGAGATGAACAATATTATACCATTAGAAATCCTCTACTAATGTGCGAAGAAATATAAAACGGAATATGTAATGAATGTCGCATTAATGTTTTCCAAACACCTGTTCTCGTTCTACCTGAAAATTCTAAATTTAAAAAATTCCAAAGAAATAATAATAATGTCCGTCCTTAACTTTACTTATGAAGATGTTAAAGATAAAAAACTGGCATTCCTAGATATCTTACTTTGTTTTAAAAATGGTAGAGTTGAAAGAGAAGTAAATGTTAAAAGTACAGATAAAAGTTTATACACAAATTATGATTCTAATATACCCGAAATGTATAAACTATCTATTATTAAAACCCTAATCCACAGAGCTTATAAAATAACTTCAACGTGGAAACTCTTTAACAAAGATGTGATAAGAATAACAAAAAACGTAATTAATAATGGTTACCCTCAATTTAAAATAGAAAAGTCATTAAAAGAACTATAAACAACATTTTAACTTCAAATAAAAATTCACTTAACATGGAAAGCAAGATAACTTTTTATTTTAAATCATTAAATTTGACAAATTTTTCTAGAGAAGAACGAAAATTAAACATAATTGTAAAGGAACATGTTAAGTCAGAGAAAAGAGTAAATGTTAGAAGTTACTATACACCGAGACGAGTGTCCTCATATTTTAGTACCCGTGGTCATTGTTCGGAGGATTACAGAAGTTATGTTGTGTATCAATTTAATTGCAAAGAAGTAGGATGTAATTCCTCTTATGTGGGATACACAACTAACACCTTAAGAACCCGAATTATGCAACACAGGTATAAACCAAGTAAAATATGTGAGCATTACAATACGGATCACAAATTTATTTATATCTGATGAAATATCCTACTTGCTTGAAAATTATTGCTTTTGCCTCCTGTATAGAAAATAAACATAATAATTTATAATATATGATTCTGTAAACTTAATTGTTTTCAATATTTCATCAAATATTACCGCATCTAAAAATAATTTTCATTTCAATATTTTTAATTAAATTCTCTTAAATTGATCCATTTGTCTACAACCTTTTACCAGAATAATTATAAACTCATATTGCTTCAATGTATGTTTATCACTCTGCTCTTCTTTCTTACCTTATATTTCCCTCAAGGTTTATTCCTATTCCCTCGTCTTTATCACTTCAAAGTACGTTTTCATTTTCATCATCATCATTATCATTTCCTTTTACCCTCATATACCTCCAGTTAATGTTCATTTTTCTCATCCTCCGAGTCTCCTTAGTTTCCATTCATGTTTGAGCATTTGAAATCTCATTTGCATCAGACTTTTATTAAGGAAAATATTGAGACAAGCAAACCACTGAAAATTTAATGGTCTGTACATAATAATAAGCTTTTGCATTTCCTTATAATAAAAAATATATAAGGAATGCCAATCATAAATGATTATTATTGCTTTTATATAATGGCATAATATTATATAAACATTATACTATGCAGAATGTTATTATTCTATTGATATTATTATTATTATTATTATTATTACTATTATTATTATTATTATTATTATTATTATTATTATTATTATTATTATTATTATTATTATTATTATTATTATTATTATTATTATTATTATTATTATTATTATTATTATGACTATTATTATTATTATTATTATTATTATTATTATTATTATTATTATTATTATTATTATTATTATTATTATTATTATTATTATTATTATTATTATTATTATTATTATTATTATTATTATTATTATTATTATTATTATTAATTATTATTATTATTATTATTATTATTATTATTATTATTATTATTATTATTATTATTATTATTATTATTAATTTTATTATTATTATTATTATTAGTATTATTATTATGACTATGATTATTATTACTATTATTATTATTATTATTATTATTATTATTATTATTATCATTATTATTATTATTTTATTATTATTATTTTTATTATTATTATTATTATTATTATTATTATTATTATTATTATTATTATTATTATTATTATTATTATTATTATTATTATTAGTATTTTTATTATTTAATATAAATATTATTATTATTATTATTATTATTATTATTATTATTATTATTATTATTATTATTATTATTATTATTATTATTATTATTATTATTATTATTATTATTATTATTATTATTATTATTATTATTATTATTATTATTATTATTATTGTTATTATTGCTTGTCGGTAGGCAATAAATTTGGTTTTCTTTAAATTTATTGCCCGAGTTCTCTTTCCTTCTGATTTTATTGGCAACTTTTATCGTAATTCGTCATTTTTAGTGTTTGGATTAATTTTATCGCCAGAATTAAGCTTATCGCAATGTATATAAACAAAAGGGAAAACGTATGATCAATTTTGGCAGGGATTGCGTTTCAGAATTAATGCAATAATAAACTTTTATACGTGATGCATTTTCAGAAATGATTACGCAAAATTGTATATATATATATATATATATATATATATATATATATATATATATAATATATATATATATATATATATATATATATATATATATATATATATATATATATATATATATATATATATATATATATATATATATATATATATAAATTTGACCACAGGAGGAGAAGTATTGAAAAATATAAGAAAAAATCGGATTAAGGTGAATGGTTCAAAGAAAGTATGAAAAACCTTTGTTATTTACCGTCTAGAAGAGAAGATGGGTCATCGAAAGGCTTCACTTCTTTACAGAATTTCACAGGCAAACCTGGAAAGGCGAGTGAAGGAAATAAATGCAATAAAACCTACAGCTCAACACACAAAAGAAAATGAAACAGATGAATCAAAAAGGAAGGCACATACAATATTCAAATGAAACATCATATACATGGATGATCTTATCATTACGATCCCGCAACGACGAAATGAATAGGTGTTGGTTTGAGTTTGTAGACCAAGGAAAAGATTTTTTTTTGTGATTATAAGCAGTAATCTGAAATTGAATAATCAGTGTTTGGAAGCAAGGAATAGAGCCAATAAGAAACTTGGTATAATAAATCACAATGTCGTTTACAAGAGCAAGGAGTTTTTAAATAAGCTGCGTAATAGATATGTTAGGTCAGTATTACAAAATTGTGCATGCATAAGTTTGGTACCCTTATTTAAGAAAAGACAAAGATATGATAGAGAGAGAGAGAGAGAGAGAGAGAGAGAGAGAGAGAGAGAGAGAGAGAGAGAGAGAGAGAGAGAGAGAGAGAGAGAGAGAGAGAGAGAGAGAGAGAGAGAGAGAGAGAGAGAGATAGTGCAACGTAGATCAACAAGGATTATTTCTGTCTTTGATGGTAAGAGCTATTTGGGATGGAGCTGAAAGAAATAGAAATTTTTCTGTAGAAAGGCGATTTCTAAGGTGGGACATGTTTCAAGCTCACAAAATATTTACATCACTCGATAATAATCAGTCCTATAAATTCTTTATAGTAGATCATGGAGAGGAAACTAGAGGATACAAAAAGAAAATTAATAAGAAAGCATACCATCTTGCCGTACGAAAACAGTCATTCAGTAATAGGGTTGTTAATATTTTGAATAGCTTGCCGCAGCATTTATGTGGGGATTGTATAGGTTTATGGATGATATGGGTATTACTTAGTGTGTTATGATTAGGCCAGATTGGTGGATTTTTAGATAGTTATTAAGGTTTAACTTCATGTTATAATGATAATATTTTTACTAACTACTTGTCCTGTGGTTAACATGTACCTTAGCTATAGTGTTTGCTTTTTACTAGTATAGGCGTAGTTGGTTAAACACCCAACCTTAACTGAACGGAAGTACATA
>JABUQX010048140.1:0-32500 GCA_015478945.1 Trachelipus rathkii
ATACGTTATTTACTGAACTCATAATAGCGTTTTTTTATTGCGTCATTGTTGAATCTAATTATTATATGAGCATTATTATTTGTTTTTTATTTAATTCTCTAATTTCATCAAAACGTATAATTATTATGCGATTTTTATATTAGTTTTTTAAAGATATGATATTGTTCTTTTTCTGTAACAGATCACTTAGAGCGTTTTTAAAGTGATATTATCAATATTTTGGTCTCTTTTGTTTATACATATATATTAGTAAAATAAGGCATTATTAGGAATAGATGTGAATGATCTTTATATATGAGTTTGACGTTCTTGAATCTGATCTTATTTCTAAATTATTTATTGTTTGTATTTAATATTATACATGAGAGGTAAAGGGGGGAGAAAAGGGAAACGTCGGCTGGATGTTAAAGAAAGAAAAGAAATCGTAATAACTGTTGTAAAAATATAGGCAGGCTTAATGATTGTTTCTTAAGATTTTGAGCACATGTAACAATTTAGAGGAAAAGTCTTAATAAGTTGTACGATTTTCCTAGCATGTATCTAATGAGCATTTGAAGAGTTGTTGAGAGTAAGTAAAGTACTTATTAAATTGTGGGATTTTATATTAGACTAAGTAAGGGTATTTTCAGCAGATTTGAAAATATGTATGTATGTTTCATGAATGCTTATTACTGTGGTAAATAAAAAGAATTATATATAGTTTGAGGTGATACTATTAACGTTTAATGAATTTCAATATTCTGATTTTTATTATACCAATATTTTCATAAGTTCGTCAAACCATGTTGTTAATAAGTGAAATTTGTATACTTCTAAATCTACGCTTTTTTTATAATTTTCACGCTTACAATTATTGAACTCTTAAAGTATGTACGATATTTCTCCTAATTCGTCAACTGTTGAACATTATTGTACATCTTTAAAATGTTGAGTTTTTAACGGTTAATTTTCGGAAAAGAGAAAATAATTGTTCTTCATTGAACATCGCTAATTCCTCCTAAAGTTGAACTGTATTTATTTAAAGAAAATTAAATTTAGCCTTATCTAATCGATTTTTATTTAATTTTTAATCTAAAATTTGATTAAATAATAAGCTACTTTAAAAAAGTATTAAAAATGCATATTTTTTTTATTCATATTAATAATAATATAATAGAATAATAATAATAAATTCTTCTTGCCATTTGGAGGATCTCATTTCATTTTTGTAAATGGTAATCTTTTTTTTTAGAAATATGTGTTTCATGGGAATTTGTCATATTCTAGCATAAAAGTTAGCGAATTTAGTATTAGTGGTAGTTCGGTAAGTTGACGGGGGTGGGAGAAATTTCAGAGTGGATTACACAAAGGAAGGGGAGATTTTGCAGATAGAAACAATTGGAAGCCGTATCAAAGTTCATCCATCCCAACCGAACGCGGATCCCGGCCAGCCGTACAGCGTCGGTATAGCGTACCGAGTAAGTGCAGGCATGAACGATGGAAGCGCGTTCTAGTTTTTAAATGAAATAAATTTCAGTATTGCTCACTAACTATTATCTATTATTGATATTAAAGTTGACCTATTTATTCATAGAGAAAAGAATTATTATAACTCTCGTTTAAAAAATTGTATCTTCGATAATTTTCTGTAGAAATTTGTCAACAATTTAACATAAAATTTAGGACCAACATTGAAGAGTACGATTTTTTCCTAGAATGATTCAGGACATTTGAAATATATTTTGGGCTAATCTTATATAATTGAAGTTTTATTACGTGTAATTATATAACACATTTTTCTGGAACAAGACATAACTGTGTTTCATTGTAGAATGCAATTTCAAAGAAGCAAGAAATTACGGAACATTTATTACTATTGTTTATAGGTGTCTTAATATTGTCCGTTTTTATTAATGGAAATTTCAACTATTTGTTTTTTACCTATACAAGAAATATTTCATCATAGTTGTGGAAAAGTTACCAGTTTAATATAAATAAATTGAACTTTCTAGTATAACTTTACGCTTATCGCATGGGAAAATTATTTCACATCATAATAAAATTGTGGAAACTTTCTTAAGAAGGACGATTTTTCCTGATAATATATTAACAAACCAGTTTCGAAGATTATTATCTAGGTATAATTCTTGGTAAATTAAGCTTTTTAACGTATCTATCCAGCATTTGAATCAAATATAATGTCGTTTCAGTTGAAATTTCTTATGATTTTAAAACGTAATAAAAGCGCTATAAAGTTATAATAATGTTTTAGGATAGTCTTAATTTATAACGTTCTTTTTCCACACTTTCATTTAAAAATGTTAATCTGAAGATTTCGTAAATATATTGTATTACGCAATATACTCATAAAATGAATTCTACCCGTTTAGTTGTAGCTGACAATAATTCCATAGTAGACTATTTAATAAATTCGCAATATCATATTTAAACTAAGAACACAGATTTATTGAATTACATCAAAATCTCCATTTTAAAATTCTATTTTCTCGTGCTGAACTGTTTACTTAAGTTTCAAACGAATTTTCCAGTTTTAGAACCTACTTAAAAGAGCATTCTACTGATTTGTGGAGGCACTAAATTTCAATTGCAAATTATATATTGTACCATAAATGAATTAGGCTGAAAAAATGTTAGTAAGATAGTTAAGAAAAAGTAAGCAATCTTGTGAAATTTGAGTTTTATTTAACAATCTTTAAGAATGGCAATTTTTGACAGATTTAATGTGGATTATCATTGAATGCCATTATGTTTCAAAAGATAAAACAGAAATATTTATAACTAAGTTCTTATGAAGCAGTCTCGATTTACATTATATAAACGAAGTTTTTTCATAGAAATTATTCATATTCCGAATTTTGTTTTTATGTAATAATTTCATAATGTGTATTCGTAATATTACTTTAGTAGAATAGAAAGTGACACGTAATAATTATTAGGAACCAATGTGATCGTGATTTATAACAAATTTTTAAGTATTTTATCTTACAACAAACAGTTTTTTCACAATACCGTCAATTTGGATAGTCCAGTCTATTTAATTTTAGGTAGAATTAAATATATTCGCAAACATATTTAGTAATGTACTCATTAATAAAGATATCTGTCTTTAGAAAATCTATAAGGCCATCCTTAGAAAAAATGGTAAAATCTTGATTTTATTTCCTTATAAAAATTTCATTAAATCGTCTTGTTGTGTAAAATTTTATCATTTTATTAGTAAGCTATTTTGTAGATGAATACTAATTAGACATTTCCAATGGGTGAGTGATCAAAGTAAACAATTAGGATTTATTTTATTTCCAGTATTGCCTATAGGATAAAAATTACCGTAAATTGTATATATTTGGAGGTAATATAGAAAGCTTTCAATTTACTGTTAAGTAAAATTACGAAATTTAGATTGTCATAAGAATCTACGCATAAATTAATATGAAAAATCGTTAACTTTAAGAAGTTCTTAAAGTTTGCTTAAATGTAGTAAATTTATAGCTAAATAATATTAGTTATCCATGGTCACACTCCAGTAAATCTCTGTATTTTGCTCAAGGATTTGTTTTTAACTATCTCTCTCTCGTTCTTCAATCGCTCTGCCTTTTAGTCAAACGCGCTGCATTGTAGCTCCGCTAAACTGGGGATAGGTGTGCAACGAGTGTGATGTGTTCAGAACAACATAGTAGTGCAATTTTTCTAGTAATGTAAGCTAAGTAAAAAAGAGGGAAAATCGATATAGATAATTAGATAGCAACTTTGGCGTAATATATTTTAATGGTATGATTAATAAATTGACGTTTTCTTCTAATAAATATTCAATAATTTGATAATAAATTTAATAAAACCATATTATATCGATTTAAGGTTTCTTGAACAACCTGATTTTATTTAAAATATACAAAGAGAAATATTAACTATCTTTAAAAAAGATCATAAACCACTGTCTTGGACGTTTAAATTTCACATTCATCTATTATAAAAACGCTCTACCATGAAGTAACGATACTTCTCTTTAACTTTATCAAATCAATGAGATTGATCTACTTTTTTCTGTATTTTGTTAATTATAAAAGTGAATTGATTTTTTTTCAATGCAGGATATCTTCAAGCATTTAATGATAAATAAACTACAATGTGTTTTTTTCATGGAAAAACGTCTAATCTAATCATAATTTTCATGCTGAAAAGTCCCCGTTACAAAATACCTCAATAATTTAAGAATTTAACAAAAATAATTTCAAAAGTGTTGAAATTTTTAGGTCTAAATCGATTATACTTTTAGAAGGTTCTAAATTTTGGTATGTGAAATATAATAATAATAGTAAACATTTAGCGTAAATATTTAAGAAGTAAAATTGTTTAATATTGAAAAACAGCGTTGTTTCATAATCTTAATATAACGGGGTTTCGCAATTGATAATTATTGGTATATTTGATATTTATTATACCAATATTTCATGTTGTGGCAACTGTTGATTGAAAAAGCATTACATTTAAATCTAACCTTTTTTCTTCATATATTCAAATATACACGAATTTAATGTCATTAACGAAACTTTGATCGAAATTCTTTTAAAAGAGTACGATCTTCTTTCCCTATCATATTCAACACGAGCGTTTTAGTAATTTAATTGGAGTTAAAGCTGTGAACTTGGCAAGGGGTATAGCGGTATGGGCTTTTGCTGCATTTTATTGTTGTGTTGGAGGTGTGGAAGCAAAATAGAATCAATGTGGTAATATCAACCATTATTTTTATTTCAATATGCTGAGATATACTGTTCTCAAATCTCTCTATTAAGTACTATATGACCCAGAAGATAAGGTTCGTTTAAGGTTGTGTTATGTAAAATAGTTTTTTGAGGGAGTGTATGTTGAAAATCGTGAATTTTTAACTGGGAGTCTCAGATTTGGTGGATAATATAGAAAGTTGGTATTTAAAGAGAATAGGGGCGTAATTTTTGGAGGTAATTTTTTATTAAGAGAAACAAGGAGTACGTTAGAAATGGAATAAATATAGTGAAGAAATAGTTGTTTGGTGATATATATGAGGTAAACAAAATCAAGAATATTCGATAATTTCGCTACTTAATTAAAAACCCTCAATCTTGTAATATGACCACCGATATTTAACTATAGAATACATTGTAGCTTTTGCTGCGTTTTTGTATTCATAGCATCTTCAATGTACTATCATCTCATTTATATGTTTGTTTATTACATTTATCTCGCTTAGAACGATATTTAAATACCACACAGTTTTATTTAAACTCAGAGTATCTACGATAAATATACGCAAGGATACGGATTTGCTATTCCATGATATGAAGAATATATTTATTATGATACAATTACGAGAGAATTGATAGAATAACGATTGTAAATAAGTACTTTATGTAAGTAAGGCTCTTCTATAATTCTGATGTAATAATTGTTAGACGGAATTTAAGTAAACAAGTAGGAAAGTAATTTAGAAGTAGATAAGTACAGATTAGAAAAGAAAAGATTCTTATGATGAAGATAGATGATAAGAACAGTAGAGTATATTATTCTATACAATACATTATGTGATAATTAACAATTTATGGTAAAGTATTTAAATAAGATTAAACAATAATGGAAATTTCATATAAATATAACTCTATTTATAACATTTTAATTTAATAATATTGGATTAAATTTGTATTTAAAGCTTATTTAGGTGATATATGACTATGCGATGATAGGGTAAAAAGAAGAAAGCGAAAAAATCCGGACAAATAAGTATCAAATTTTGTGTTATAATCATGTAATATAAAAGATAAAGTTTATGAATGTATGTAAAGGTCTATTATATTAATAATTCTCTGTAACATGTTTTTATTCATGACTTTCTCTTACTATATAAAATTGTGCATTTTCTTAACTGTATAATAGAATGAGACGAACATAATGATGTTTTTAGGTCAATTATTGCCTTGAAATACGTTTAGATAACCTTTTGTGCAATGATAAATTTGTTTATTGTTACTATAAAAATAAATTAAACTCATTTAAAAATTTTCAATCAAATAGTAATTTTAAATATTATTTAAAGGATAATGTCTAAAAAATGACGGTATAGTTTAAAACATAGAATATTATTCCTCAGTAAGAGATGTCAATATTTTGTTTTACTTAAAGATTAGATACCAAATGGGTAGATATCAGAAATCAGATTGGAGATAACTTATCAGAGTTCGTAAAATGTGATAATTAGTATCAGTAAATTTAATTGTAAAATATACAATACTTTTAATTTTTGTAGAAACTTTTAAATTTTGTTTGATTAAGAACAGGTGTTGTATCAGAATAAACTATAATATCTATGATTTGGTAATATGTATTAATATTAACATATATTGAAATTTCAGATATTTTAAAGTATAATGAAAAACGTGCAAATTCTTAAGGACATCTAAAAGCTAGATTATTAATATAATAAATTTAACTATTATTCTGCTTTATGTCGGAAGTGTACATTTGTCAAATGAACACGATAATTATAAACTCATAACTGTTATACAAATTTGAAAAAATCATCAATTTAAAAATTTTAACAAATAATTTCAAATTTGGAAGTTTTAAGGAAAAATCGTACTTCTTAAGAGTTCTTCTATAATTCTGTAATGTTAAATTTAGGATAAAAGCGTCAATCGTTTAGAAGTGTTTAAATATTTTTTTTATGTAAAACAGGTTTTCCGAATTATAGTATGTATGTTAATTTTATGATATATCAGCAAATTTTGAAATTTCATGTTATTAAACAATAAATTCAAGACAACCCTAAATGACAATTAATAAATTCTCTTTCTGCTTTAATTGCTTAGTGCAATTGATAATAAAAACATATTATTTTTTTTCAATGCTGAATAATACGTTAAAAAAGCTCCAATTTTATGAAATTACCAAATCTGAATGTTCAAAATGATTAATTTAAGAGAAAAACGTACTTTTTAAGAGATGTCTTAAATTTGTAATGTGAAATTATTTAAGCAATAAGACAGTCATTCTTTTAGAATGTTAAATTTTTCTTTATTTTACAGGTGACTTGTGTACAATTGAATTATATTAGGTATATAATACAAATATTGAATTTATTAAAAAACGTCAAATTTAATAGGAACCATAAACACAGATAATAAATTCTTCTTTTCTGCTTTTTGATATTATGTCATTTCAATGAAGAACACACACTTAATTGTTTCATTAATGCTGAAATAATACCGTTAAAAAGCTCAATTTTACAATTTCTTTAAACAAAATAAATTTACAGATGTTGAAATTTAGGAACGAAAATCTTCACTTTTAGAGTTTCTAAAAGTTGCTGTAATGCTGGTAAATAGTAAGAAAAAGCGTTATATTTAAAAGTGATAAAATTTTTATTATTCTAAACAGTGTTTTGCAATCAACTAATTGTAAAAGTATATTTGGGTATATAAAAACAAAAATATGAGAGAAATTCTCAATAAAAAAACGTTAAATTAGAGACATCTCAGTACTATTAATATAAATCGGATATTTTTATGCTTTGAGAAATATAGGCAATGTGTCAATGAAAAATCACATAGCGTTATGTTTCAAAAATGCTGAGAAGGAATGACCGGTTAAAAACTTACAAGTACTTTAAGATTTTATACCCAAATTAAATTTTCAAAATGTAAAAATTTAAGGAAAATCGTTACTTTAAGGGTTCTAAGATTCTTAACTGTAATGAGAATACTTTTAAGAGAAAAGCGTAATTTAGAAGTTAAATTATTTTTTTATAGTAAACAGTTTTCACAACAAATGAAATAATTTGGTATATATAAAAAAAGTTTATTGAAATTTCATTAAAAACTCCAATTTTAAGACACCTAAAGACTATTAATAAATTGCGCTTTTCTGCTTTTTGTAAAATTGAGATTTCAATGAACACATTATAGTTTTCCAAATGCGTGACACGAATTTTAAAAGCCTAAAATTTCGAGAGATGACCAATTAATTTCAAATGGTATAAATTCTTCCGGAATAAATCGTACTGTTAGAGTGTTCAACAAATGTGAATTAATGTAAAAAATTTAAGCAGAAATGCGTAAATTTATATGTAAGTTCAATCTTTATTTTTTATTAATACCAGCGTTTCAGCCACACTAATGGAAATACTTTGGGGTAATATAAAACACTAGAATATAATGAAATTTCAATGAAAAAATGAAATCACTTTAAGACACCTAAAACAATTAATAAATTTATCTTTCTAGCTAATGTGAAAATTTAAGCATTTCAATGAAACAATTAATTTTTTATCAAATGCTGAAATAAATAACCGTTTTGGCACCCTCTTATGACTTTACCAATAATTTTCAGATGTTGAAATTTAGGAAAAGCGTACTTTTAAAGAGTTCTAAATATTGTAATGTGAAAATTTAAGAAATAAGCGTAATTTTAAGAAGGTTAATACATTTTTATATACTAAAACGGTTTTCATCAACCTAAGAATTATTTGGTACTATAAAAACAAATTATGAACATTTCATTACAACGTCAGATTAAGACACCTAAAACTTATATTTGGTATATATACTATCATAAAACAAATATATGAAAAGTATGATTCATTAAAAAAAAACGTCATTTACAGAGCACCTAACTAATTATTTAAATTCGTCTATTCTGCTTATATTGAAATTGCATTTCATGAAACACATTATGTTTATTATCAAATAATGTAAATATCTTTTAAAAAACAATTTTTAAGATTTACGAAAAATTTTCAAATGTAGAAATTTAGGGAAAATCTCGTTATTTTAGAGTTTCAAATCGTGAGTTAATGCTGAAAATTTTAGAAAAAGCGTCATTTTGAGCAAGTCTATTTTTTTATTAAAAAGGTTTGTCAGATTACTAGTGAACATATAATTTGGTATATATATATTCAATATGATTGAAATTTTCTAATAAATAAAACTTGTACTAATTTTACGACACTCTCTAAAAGCATTTATAATCAAACTAAATGTATGCATTATTGAAATTTGCATTTCAATGAGATTCAACCATGTAATGTTTTTTTCACAAATGCTTTTCAATTGAGAGTTTTTCAGCTATGACATGCTCCATAATTTTTAAGACTTTGGATTTAAGTATTTCAATGTCGAAATTTAGGAAAAAATCGTCTTAACTTTAAAGATTCTTATTTAGTATTTAGAGGAGATAATTCTTGGACAATTTATGGCTGAATTAGAAGAATTAGAAAGTTTTTATTTTTAAGAGGGCGTTTTCACAACTAATGTACCACCAGCAAATATTTTGCTTATATCAACCTAAAATATTGAATTATTCATTAGAAAACGTTTAAATATGACAAACCTAAGACTATTAAGTTTATAAACTATACTTTTTTATGCTAGTAATTTGAAATGCTGGCCCCTGTTTCATGAAACCACATATGGGGGATTATTTTGTTTCAAGTGCCTGGAAGCAATCACTGTGTAAAAACAACAAAACTCAGAATTTACACCAATGAAAAGATTTCTTTTCAGGGAAATAGCTTTATACTCTTGAAGGTAAAGCATCGTAATTCTAGAAACTCAGTATCATAAATGTGTTAATTTGTTTATCTTATTTGCGTTTCAAACTTACACTAAGAAAAGTTCGATTATTTTTTATTAATTCAGAGCACAAAAAAATGAAATATATTTTGAAAGATAAAACAAAATATTGAAATCTGATTAAAAAAGTTTAATTGAGAAAAGTCTGCAAGACCATTAATTTGGAAATATTAAATTGAAATATTAGATTAACATTCAAAAATCTTCAATGTTCAAGAAATTTCTAAACATAATAAGATTTATATTCTTGCTTTTTGGAAATGTGTAGAAAACACAAATAACTTATATTCTATCCTAATGATAAAATTTAATGACGCTTCGAGAAAACCTCACATTTTAAGCATCTATAGTTTATTAAGCACGATATAGTTTCAAGTGTGATAAATTAAAAATAGCCTTTTAATATGTTTTTTTTTTATGAAAAGAAGCAATATAGTTCAATGTGAAAAGTTTTGGAGAGTAAGGTTTTGGAAAATTGAAAATATTTGAATTTAAAAAATTCCGAGGTATCATTTTAGCGGTTACTCCAATAGATTAGCCTTTTCGATCAAGTATCCATTGTAAAGCAAACTATAAATATAAAACATTTCCTTGCACTTACCAGACTCGACTTACAATAAAGAACACACACATAAAATAAAAGTCTCATGAATAAAATATCCGAAACTTGTTCAGTCTTTGAATTTTCTGCAATCTCGTAAGGTAAGAAGAACGACATTGATTATGTTTTTCAAATGCTGAAAATGCTCCAGTTAAAGGAACTTCATTATATAAAAATCTGTGACATTTCACCATTAACATTCTTTTGAAGATTAGAAACAAAAATTAAGAGGTAAAATAACAATTGGAAAAGATTTTTTGTGTTCTACATTAGAGATGTGAATATTTAGAAAAAGCGTAATTTTAGAAGTTAAATAATGTTTTTATTAGAAAGAACGAGGGTTTTCCAACCTAATCGAAACTATTCTTGGTGCCGTAGCGTATAAAACAAATTTGAAAATTCTCGATTAAACAAAAAAACGTCAATTAGTATTGACACCTCTAAGACAATTAATAAATTCTCTTTTCTGCTTTTGAATTGCATTTCTCTAATGAAGAGCATGTATTTTTTCAAATGTGAAGAATCTATAACTTGTTAAAATTTCCACTTTTAAGTAATTAACCATAAGATTAATTTCCGCATACCCTAATAACACCATACTCCAATATGCTTGTACTCTATAAGTAAGTTCTCAATATTATAGTTAATGGTTAGATTAATTATTTAAGAGATATTTTTGGCTTGATAATTGTATAAGTTTATATTTCTCTATTATAGACAAAGGTTTCTTTCACTAATGAGAATAGTTTTAGTATAAATATGGAAGACACAAATATCTGAAATTTCAAATTAAAAACGTCAATTTTATTATGACAGTCTTCAGAACGTATTAGTAAAAATCACTATTCAGTCTTTTTGAAAGTGCATTTACATAATGAATCAACATGTTATTTAATTATTTCAAATGTTGCATAATTGTAAAAAACGTTAAATATACAAACATAATTTTCAAATGTGTAGGAAATTTAGAACAAAATCTACTTTAAAGAACATTTACTATAAATTTCGTATGTGAAAATTAAAGACAAGCGTAATTCTAATGTTATAATTTTGTTTATTAATACAGTTATTTATTTCAACAACTAATGGAAATATTTGGTTAGTATAGAACACAAATAGAATTGTGATTAATTCATAAATAACGTCAACTATTAGACTAAAAACTTATTTAAATAAATTCTTGAGTCTTTTTTATTTGAAATGAAAAATTTAGCATCATGATTGATATAAATAGAAACGTTATATTTTATTTTTTTCAAATGCTGAAATACCGTTTAAAATAACTCTAATTTTAAAGATTATACACAAATAAAGTATTCTAAATTTTTTAGTTGTGAAAATTTAGGAAAATCGTTATCATTATTAACGTTCTAGCAAATTTATGAATGTGAGGACAACTAGCTCTCAAGAGGAAATAGGCGTAGATTTTGAAGGTTAATTAACTCTTGTATGATGTGAAACACGGCGTTTTCACAGAATAACTCGACTGCATTGGACATATCATCGAAGACAAAGCCAGGTATGTGAAGTCCTCGTGTCACTTAAGAAAGAGGCGGATATCGGGAATTTTCCAGACACCCTGAAATGATCACACTTCGGATAATTCCATAATACTCTTTCTGCTTTTGCATCTCGCTTTTGCAATGCACAATTCTGTTTTATACCACCTTATGCTGAAATACCGTTAAACACTCAATTTTAGATTAAACACATAATTTCAAAGTTGAATTAAAGGAAAAATCGTACTTTCTAAGAGTTCTAAAATTTGTGATGTGAAGGGAAATTAGATAATACGTTCGTGATTTTAGTAGATTAAATTTTAATTATCTCAACAAGATATATATCATCAATAAAATATTTGGCAAGAATAGTTAAAATCTTAATTACATTGGACCATTTCATTAAATCAAACAATCAATTTTATATTATCTAAACTATTATTAGAAATCTCAGCTTTTCAGCTTTTAATTGACAATTGGCATTTCATGATAGATTCACATAAATATTTTTCGTTCAATGGTGTGCTGAATTAATACGGTAAAACTCAATTTTAAGATACTTACCAATAATTTCAAATGTTGAAGAAATTTAGGAAAAAATTCGTACTTTTTAGAGTTCTAATTTGTAATGTGAAATTTAAGAAAAAAGCGTAATTTTAGACGGTCAAAATTTTATTAAACGGTTTTTCACATAACTAATTATGAAATATTTGGTTTATATGAAAAAACAAATATTGAACATTTTATAAACATAACAATCATATTTATGAACCTCTAAACACATATTATAATGAGTTATCGTCTTTTCTGTCTCTTTGAATTTTGTTCATTTGCTTATTGAAACAACTTATTTTTTTTTTATAATCGCTGACAGGCTCAAAATACCGTTGAAAAACTCAATTTTAAGATTTAGCTCCACAATTTATTTAATCATGTTGAATATTTTAGAGGACCGAAATATCCGTTGACTTTTTAAAGGATTTCTAATTTGTAATGTGATAATAGTTATAAGAAAAGCGGTATTTTAGAGATTGATTAAATTTTTATTAAACAGGTTCTTATTAAGGTGTATGAGAATATTTGGTATATATATTATTAATATTTTGAAATTTCATTAAAGAGGTTATTTTAGACAAAAAACTAAATCATCCGATTTTTTTCTAGCACTTTATGCTGCAAAGTTGATTTCAATGAAACAATTATTTTAGTCAAATGCTGAAAATTCCTTGTTAGACTCGTTATTACGAATTACCAAAAACAGATTTCATGTTTGAAGTTCAAAGTGAAAATGTACGTTTTAAGAGTTCAAATTATTGTAATGTGATTTAATTTAAGAAAAAGGGTAATTTTGACGAAGTGTAAATATTTTTGTGTATTAAACTTGTTTGTCAATTTTGAGGGGAAATACTACTGAAATTTTGTTATAAAAGCGATCAAAGTTGAAGTGTATTTCAGTTAAAAACAGTCAATTTAAGACCTCCTAGATTGATAGAATAATTCCACTTTTCACCTTCCCTTTGAGGGAATAGCATTCAATGAAAACACCATTTTTTAATTTTTTCATTTTTCCACAAAACTAAATTCTTTCAAAAAATCCCGGTAAAAACTCAATTTTACGATTTACCAATAATTTCTAATGTTGCAATTTAGGAAAACCATCAGTACTATTTAAGTAGATACTCACTTGAGAGGATGGAAATGTGAAATTTGATAAAATAGCCGTAACTTTTAGAAGTTAATGTTGTTGTTGATTAAAAGAATACAGGTTTCACAACCTAATGAATATATTTGGTATAATTATAAATAACAAAATTGAAATATCTCATTTAAAAACCGTCAATTTTAATGACACATAAAACATTACATACAATATCTCTTCCTTTCCTGCCTTTACTTGCGAAATTGCATTTCAATGAAAAAACATTATTTTTTCAATGCTAAAAATACCGTTAAAACTTAATTTTAAAGATTAGACAAATAATTTCAAATGTTGAAATTTAGGAAAATCTTACTTTTAAGAGTTGCGAAAGTTTGTATGTGAAAATTTAACGAAAAGCGCGTAATTTTAGTTGTTAAATTTTTTTAGTAAAAACAGAATTTCCAAAACTAATGAAATACTTTAGTATATAAAAACAAGAATGTTATTGGAAAGTTTCATTATTCGAAAAACTCAATTGACGACAACGCCTACCAACTATTAATAATCATTCACTTTTCTGCTTTTTCAATTGCATTTCAATGAAACACATTTTTTTCAATATGCTGCAAATACCGTTAAAACTCATTTTTAAGATTTACCAAATAATTTCAAGATGTTGAATTTAGGAAAAACCGTCACTTTTAAAGAGTTCATAAATTCGATGTGAAATTTAAGAAAAAGAGCGTGCAATCTTTAGAAGTTACAAGTTTCTTTTAACAAAGGTTTCACAACTAATAGATGATTTGGTATATAAAAACAAACATGAAATTTCATTAAAAACCGACAATTTCAGACCACCGTAACATTAATAAGGATTTTCTTTGTCTGCGCAAATGTTGTTTTGAAATTTCATTCATGAAAAAATTATATCTTTTCAAAATGCTGAATGTGAAAAATTCCTTAATAATTATTCTCTAATTTTTATTATTACCTAAACTATATTACAATCATTAGTAATAATTTATAATCAGGAATTCATAATATCTTATTGTCTGTCACAGTTTTGTAGACTTTCTTATGAGTTTCAGTGTAATGTTTAGCGATGAAAATATTAATTAAAGCGTCGGCGCTGTAACTTTTAAGAATTATTTAGAGCGGTGTATTATTAATAAACTTGTTTTGTTATCAACTTTTGAGTGAAAAATTATTGTGGTGATTTTATTTAAAAAGCTACCCAGTATTTGTCAAATATGTGTCATATTCATATAGAATTTATTTACATACACATAAAATCACTATCGATATTATTGTTTCAACTTATTGTCTGCTATATTCATTATAATGGGAATTAGGCTATTTATGAAAACGTTAATATTATGTTTTTGTCTAATGCAGCATGAATGAGAATACCTGTTAAAATACTTCTATTTCTAAGTGATACCAAATATTATCCAATGTGTGATTGAGATATTAGGAACCAAGAGATCCGTACTGTTTAGTGCAGACGTTATCTATATTTTGTGAGATGACACTTGTTGTATATATTTATTAATGTTAATATATGATCGATTAAATTAAGGAGTATCTTTATTATATATGTATTTTTATTATATAAACAGTTCAATGCTCACAATACTAACTATAAATTATTTGGATTTATTTAATTAATATTATAATAATTACAGTCATATATTGATTTACTATTTTAAGATTATAACGTTTCTCAATTTAGGGATACTACTTTCGGTATTATAACTAACTTGAAAAATCAATCGTGTTTTCTTGACTTTAATGAGTGAATTGCACTTTATGATAGAAACACTTATTTTTTTTTAAAATTGCTATGAAAGAATCACTATATACGGGTAGATTACTTTGAAATCATTTTGTGTATATTACAAAGATAATTACAAAGTAACTAAAAAATTTATAGAGTTATATTACTTTGAGACGTTGTAGAGTTCTAGAATTTCTTTATTTGTTTAAATTTGTAAGATAATTTAGTAATAAATGATTATGTTACGTTATTTTTAGAAGTTATATTAAATATTTTTTGTTTATTATTGAATATTCTCTACTGCTTGACATCGCCTTTAAGGATAAAGATTCTAGCTACAGTAGCCAGAAGAAACAACGAAGGGTGTTGAGAAGTCGAGGACAATATGACAATACATAAGATATAATAATATTTTGGGTATATAAAAACAAATAATGAGAATAATCGTGTGTTGTACAAGTATATATTATTACTGTTCACATTTTTTATTCTGTGAGCTACTAACATATGAATGATGATTGAGCAGCGTTTTCAGTTTTTCTTGAGAATTAAGCTTAAACTGTCACATGACAAGAAACACAATTATTTTGTCAGAAAGTTTCAATATACTCGTTGAAATATCTCTAGAGTTTATTTGGATTATGTGAATCTCTGAGCGGCAATTACAAATATTCATGTTGATATCCTATGATATATGGAGAAAAATGTCATACTTTTTATTAGAATTCATTATATAAGATTTTTTTTTTGTTGCTTAATAAATACCGCAAGCCTTAAAATAAAATGCTTTACGGCTCACATACTTTGTGTAGAGTTAATTTTTTAATAACACGGTCTGATCCAAAGATTTACTAGAACATATTTAAAGGATTTAATATTTAGTTTTTGTAAATATATATATATTGATAAATTCAATTTACACACGTTCATTTCTATCTCAGCACCTAAACTACTCTAGCTAAATCAAATTTTTTTGTGTCATGCCTTCTTGCACGTTCCAGCTTTCAAACTTGTAAGAGACACTTATTATTTATTGCACATCGTCACTTGAAGGTGTATGTCGACGTTAAAGGAAACTCGGGATATTAAAGCGATTTACTCAAATGAATTAATCAAATGTTTACGCAATGTTATTGTAGAAGATCCGTACTTTCTAAAGTGATACTAAAGTTCCTGCAAGTTATGTTAGATATTTGAGTAGCAAAAGAAGATTACACGCGATAAATTGTTAGAGTTAACTGTTTTATTAAAACAGGTATTTCATATACTATTGATAATATAAAATGATAGGTGTTCTCCCGTTTTATTATTTTGCTGTGATACATTATATATATATCCGAATCTTTTTTTGAGCATTTTCATTCTATGAAAGAATTACTTGTCAAATTTGTAAGAACCTTAAAACAGAGCTCTAATTTAACAAGATTGCTCTTTTTATGTGTGCTATGGTGTGATATTAGAGATTGATTAAATTGAACGACATTTATTTTTGTTAATGCTATATTTCCAATTAGCCGGTTTGTAAGAAATGTGCTTTGCTTTGGTGCAAGACCTTAACCTTGAAGATTATTTTGAAATGTTGAAATTTAGAGAAAATATGTACTTTTAAGAGTTCTAAATTTGTAATGTGAAAATTTAAGAAAAAAGCCTTAATTTTAGTTGTTAAATTTTTTTATTAAAAAACAGGGTTCACACTGAATATTTGGTATATTACAACAAATATTGAAATTTCATTACAAAAAACGTCATTAATACATCTAAAACTATTAATAATTCACTTTTTCTGCTTTTTGAAATATGCCATTTCAATGAAACACATTATTTTTTCAAATGATGAAAATACCGTTAAAAACTCAATTTTAAGATTTACCAAATAAATTCAAATGTTGAAATTTAGGAAATAAACCGTACTTTTAAGAGTTCGTAAATTCGTAATGGAAATTTAAGAAAAGCGTAATTTTAGAGTTAAATTTTTTTATTAAAAACAGTTTTTTCAAATTAATGAATTATTTGTATATTAAAACAAATATTGAAATTTTCATTAAAAACGTATATATATAAGACACTAAAAAATTAGTAAATTCTCTAGTTTCTACTTTTGAATTGCATTCAATAAACACCTTATATTTTTCAAAATGCTGAAATACCGTTAAAACTCAATTTTCAGATTAACCAAATAATTTCAATGTTGAAATTGCAGGAAAAATCGACTTATTAAGAAGTCTCTAAAATTTGCAATGTGAAAAATTAGAAAAAGCGTAATTTATAGAAGTTAAATCTTTTTAGTTAAAACAGGTTTTCACAACTAATTGAACATATTTTAGTATATAATATGATCAATAATTGACCATAATTTTCGATCACAAAACGTCAATTTGAGATGCTACCGTATGTATGTTAGTGTGCTGGTTCTCAATTTCTTGGAACTTTTTTGATTTAATTGTGGCATTTATATGTCAATCTGAGAAACACAGTTCTTTTTTAACAATGACTGACTGAATACCTGTATTTAATAGAACTGCCCTTATATTGTAAGGATTTACCAGATGAATTGTCAGAAAGAATGTTGAGAGTAGTCAAGAGCTAGTACTTTTAAGAAGATTGTTACAATTAAATTTTGTAATTGTGTGAATTTATAGCAGCAAGAGCGTAATTTTCGAAGTTAAACTTTTTTATTAAAAGGTTTTCAACGTAATCCTAGATAATAGTATAACAAGTTTATGTCATGTAATAATATATAAGAGAGATAATATAAAGGTTTGTAACGTCCAATTTAAAAACATTATTAAATCAGCTGTAATATTAATTCACTTTTCAAGCTTTTGAATTGCATTTCGAATATTAGCACATTTTTTTTTCAACTGCTGAAAATACCGTTTAAAACTGAATTTTAAAAGATTTCCCAAATAATTTCAGATGTTGAATTTTTTAGGAAAATTCGGATACTGATCTAAGAGTATATGCTAAATTTCGTAATGTGAACAATTTAAGAAATAGCGGAATTTAGAGATTTAAAAATTTTTTTATTAAAACTGGTTTGCACAACTAATGAAAATTTGCGTATAATAAAACAAATATTTGAAATTATAATATAAAAAAGCTTATACTGGTAAGGATCACAGTTAAAAAAAAAAGATAATAATAAGAATATTTCTCTCTTCAGTTATGCTTTTATGGATAAATTTTGCATTCTCAATGAAACACCTTAGAATAGATATATGATAAATGTGAGTTTCAACATGCTGTCAAAAACCGTTAAAAAAGCTCATAATTTGTATATAGAGTAGATTTACCGCTGTGCATGGAAAAATTGAAATTTAGGAAAAACGGTACTTTTAAGAGTTCTACATTAGTAATGTGAAAATTTTTTAAGTAAAAAGCTAATTTAGATAGTTATAAAATTTTATATTTAATTAAAAACAGGGATTTACACAACTAATGAAATTTATACTGGTATATTAAAATGGCTGTATGATAATTATCATTAATTATAATAACATCAAATTTCCAAAACTATTTACAGCCCTTTGTGAAAAGTGGACGAATAGGATTCATCAAAAAAGCACATTATTTGTTCAATGCTAGAAAAATACCGTTAAAATGACTCAATTTTAAGTAATTCTATCTTAATCAATTTCAAATGGTTCGATTATTTATGGAAAGGAAAATCGATTAATTTTAAGAAGTTGTCGTGAAAATTTGTAAATGATGAAAATTAAGAAAAAGCGTAATTCTTAGAGTTAAATATTTAATTTTGATTAACAGGGGTATTTGCAACAGAACTTAATAATGATAATTAATTGTATAAACCAGAGACAAATATTGATAAATATTATCATTAGAAATAAACGGGGTAGGGGGGGATCATATTTTAAAATTTCCTGTAGTGATGGTACATTTATCTGTTTTGAAAAATGTGTCATTTCTATGTAACACATTATTTTTATCTCACAATTGCTTGAAATACCGTAAACTTTATTATTTATGTATGAAACCCAATAATTTCAAATTGTGTTAAATTTAGAATTACAAATTTTAATTGTAATACTCTTAAAAGAGTTACAGTAATTCATTTGTCCTATATTTTTAAAACATTTTTGGAAAATTTTATTTACTGGGAATTCTTTAAGAATGAATTTTTACGTTATTTCAGCTTTGAAAAAATAATGTTTGTCATGGGAAAATGGAGAAAGGAAAAAGTTACCATAGAGAAAATTTATATTAATGAGTTTTTTATTGGTGTCTTCAATTGACGATTTTATGAATTGAAATTTCATATAGAATTTGTTGTATTATGATCTACAAAATCATATTTTCATTAGTTGTTGAATCATTTTTTTTTTAAGTAATAAATTTTAACTTTTCATAAGAATATTCGTTTTGGATTTCTAAATTTCAACATTTACAAATTTAGAACTCTGCAAAAGTACCTATTTTCCTAATTCAACATGTTGAAAATTATATTTGGTTAATCTTACAGATTGAGAATTTTAACCTATGGTGTTTTTCAGCATTTTGCAAAAAATAATGTGTTCTCATTGAAATGCATTTCAAAAAGAAAAGAGTAGCGATTTATTAATGTTTGAGGTGTCTTAATTGACGTTTTTCTTCAAATTTAATAAACTACCGTGAAAGTTAAACTTATCTACATTTTTTTCTATTTCTACATTTCCCTCTATTCTAATGTTAATCTGTACCTTTCTGTGTCTTTCTGTGTCTTCTATATCTTTCAATGTCTTTATGTGTCTTTCTATGTCTTTAAGTGCCTTTCTGTGTCTTATTATGTCTTTCTCAGTCTTTTCGTGTCTTTTTCTATCTTCTTTTGTATTTATGTCTCTTTCTTTCTCTTCCTGTGTCTTTCCTTGTCTTTCTATGTCCTTTTATATCTTTTTGTGTATTTCTGTCTTTATGATTCTTTCTGTGTGTTTATATATCTTTCTTTCCTTCTGTGCCTTTCTCTGTCTTTTTGTGTCTTTCTCTACATACAAATAATAAAAAAAAAAAAAAAAAAATCAAAAAACACACACAAAAGCGAAATTCCTCGTGACATTCCGAAATTTAAAAAGAGGATAGATTGGGTGATAAGATTTCTTGTTGAAGTCTTTTCTTTGTTTCAATTATTAATCATCTAATAATATTGTTATATTTTGTCTATTTCTCAGGTCCTCGTCAATCATTATACTCTATATCGCGATTGAGAATTGCACAACATGCCTAAAGGGTCTAGCCCCTCTCTCATGCTCTTTTGTGAGTGATTATTTTGCGGTGATATAAGGATATATGAGTCTAGTGTCTTTCTGACTTGAGTTTTACTATTTATTTGACTTGATGTGTGGATAGCTTGTCTACAGTGATGTTCTTACGACTAGAGATGTGGTTTTCATATCTCTGCTTGAAGAACTATTCTAACTCTAATAGTCTACTAATCTATATCCGAAGATTATGTTGTTCTGTCTATTCTTATAGTTATTTTTTACTATATATTGAGATATATTTTTTTTCTTACTAATCAATATCTCTCATATAGTATCCTAATGATTTCTTGTGACGTCTTAAACTTTAAGAATCATCACATACATGCGTGATATTTTTATATCTACAGTCTTTCTCTGTCTTTTCTGTGCTTTCTTTATCTTTTTGTGTGCCTCCGTCTTTGTGTATTAGGAATCTTCTCATAATATCTCCGAATGTGTTGTTTTATGAGTGTGTTTTTATTACTCACACACAACATTTCTTTGCACCCTCTTGGATTTTTAGCTTGACTATTATATGATATGTCATAATATGTTCAGATTAACTTTCTATGCTTTTCTTTTTTATATCGCCCGTGTTCTTCGGTTTTTGCTCTCTCTGTGTCTGTTCTTAATTTGTATTTTGCTATTTTAGACTATTTCTTGATCTTTTGGCGATGTGTCCTTTCTCCCAATGTATCCTTTTACGCATGATGATGCCTGTCTTTCTATGTCCAACAGTCTTCTTATCCTTGTTGTTTTAAAGGGTCTGGCTTCGGTAAATATTTCAGAAATGAGAGTTCTTTTTCTTGCATAGACATTCATGCTAGTTTTCTCTTATTAAAAAAATAATTTTTTATCTTAGGACTGTATAGGCTATTTTCTAAATTCTATTATCTATGTTTCTTATTTTCCTATTGTGACTTTGCTGTTTTTTCTGTTATTATCTAGAGATAGTAATACTATAGTACTAATAATTTTGCGTACTTCCCTGTCATACTTCGATAATATCTACTTCTATATCAGGCTGTGTCATTTTGAGTCGGTTTGTCTAGGGGATTATAAAGTATTTTTATCCCTGATTATTATTTGATTGGGTGTTGTTTTATCCGCTTCTATATTACTATAGACCTTTTACACTAGTTGTGTACTTCATGTGTTCTTATCATTATATTGTATTATTTTTCTTGTGAGTGTTTTTTTCTTAGTTTTTCTTCTTCTTATGAGTTATAGTTCATATTCTTAATCGATATATTTCATTTAGTGGTTTCTGTATTTTATGTTATTATCATAGGTATGAATTTCTGTGAATTTTGGATGAATTTTAGAACTTTAGGATTGATAACAAAATTGGAACTATCCACGAATGTCATTATCTATATATGTCATTATCTATATTGGGCCTAAAATAATGTGCCCTAAACAAAAATTGTAAGGCTGGTGGCTACAGACGCGATAAAAATATTCACTTGCAGGAACCTTTCCAATTTGGAAAGAATCTTATGTTATAGTATTTATTTTCGAGTGCGGTCCTATTAATTATGCGGTATATCTTCTTATATTGTGTTATATTCTGTATTACTTCGATTATTATATGTAATTTACTGATGTTCATATTTTATGTTCTATATCTGTATGTTTTTCTTATATTTATGATCTAATCTATATCCTTTATTATTATGTTATTTTATATATGTGGTTATATACTCATCGTCTTTGTTAGTTCTAATATCTTTCCTGTGTAGTTTCTCTAATTTTCCAGTTACCCGGTATAAGGTATCTTTTTATATGTGGTATATATATGACCAACGTGTTTTCTTATTATCTTTAATTTTTTGATACTATTTTTGTAATACTACTTAATATTACTGTATTATATATAATATATTTATATTCACATACATATGTATATTTTATGATCGTTTACTTAGACTTATAATGTATCTTTTCTTTAGTTAGTTTTACTATAAGTGAGTACTTATTATAATTAATTATGGAGGTATTACTCACCCCTTTTATATTATGGAGGGATGTATTCACTTTTCTTGGTATTATTATTTCTAGGTATGTTCTATTTATACACGAGGCAATCTGATTCGCTGTTTCTTCTATTAGAATATTTCCTAGTTATATGTCAAGTGTCCTAGGGAGTGGATTGTAGATGAATATGAATGAATCAAATATACCTTCTCTCAATTTAGTTTCTATATTAATGAGTTAATTCTATCAATAAGCTATGTATCCATTTCCTTAGATTAGATCCGTTTTCTGACTTTAAATGTCACCAATTCAATTTATCAGCATTTCGTTCTCCTATCATAGCGGGGCGTGTCTCAGTAATGTCATGATTATTTGTTTTTCTCTATGTACAGATAAATTTCATTCTATTCTTTGTATGACGAGCGTTTCCGCATTATGGATAGCGAAAAGCTTTATAGTTGAAATTTTATTTTAAATAACTTGTTATGGAATTTTGGAAATCAGTTACGTTCTTTTCTATATATTACTTATTTTATAATTTTTTTAATGCCTTTATATGGATTTACTTTTTATAATTCTTTCTTAATCTCGATAATTCTAATTCTTTCGTACTCAGAGCCCTCCTCACTTATATATTTCACTGTTAGTTTCATTTTTAATGATCTTTCTACTTAGTATTATTGATCCTACTTCCGTTCTAGTAACTTCTTATATTATTAGTTAATATATATATGTTGGTTAATTATATTATTGTCTTTACGTAAATAAGGTGATGCAATTACTCTCATAATATGTTACATATTATTATTATATTTTCATTGATAGTATATATTATTATTTATTCTATTATATTATTTATAAAATACAATATACCTATAATATTATGTATATTATATATATATATTTACTATATAATACTATATATATATATACTATTATATATATATATTTATATATATATAATATAATATATATATATAATATATATATATTTCATATATATAATATATATATATTATATCATATATTTGTATTAGGTATGATATTCCATACAGGTGTGAATATATATATATATATAATACTACTAATAAACCTCATAAACCTATTAGTTAAAACTATACTTGAAGCTTTCTGTGTCTTTCTATATGTCTTTCTGTGTCTTTATCTATTATTTATATATTTCTAATTATCTTTATTTCTATTATAGTATATATTCATGTTGTAGCTTCACGCTATTCTTAATTATTGAATATATTACGTAATTTTATCACTATTACATTTCATTTCTGATGATTACCCTTTTTTAGGTGTCTTTTATTCACTAGGTATATATATAATATAATAGTATTAATTTGTTCGCTTGTTCCTTATTCTTTTTACTTGAGTATGGTCCTACTTGTCTTTATCTTCTGTGTCTTTTTTACCGAGCTTCATCTGTCTGTGTATAGGTGAAATGCCCCTGACTAACATTAACTCAATATATATTAATAATGTGTATAGCTTAGTTTTATCATAGATGCCTTCGGATGGGTGCATTATTCATTAGTGCCCCTTGCCTGTGATATGTGTGCAAAGTGTGTTTTTCGAACACTGTCGATTTGTCACAGGAGTAGTACACTGTTTATTATGCCTTATATCACTACTTCTTATAAGGGATTTAAACATTATATAACCTTAATTTCCATTTAATCATAACAAAAATTCACGCTTATTATCTTAATTTATGTACTCTATTTATTAATTATTTTATTTACTTTAATTAATTAGTTATTACTCATTCTTATTGTATTGTACTTTTGTTATTATTCAAACAATGATTTATTATTTTAGTATTTTCATTTAAAAGAATTTTGCATATAATGATAAATAGACTTTTATCAAGTTGTTCATTATTATTTCATTAGTTTATTATTTAATTTGTATTCATTAATTCATTATTTTTTTTATTAGTATTAGTTATTTATAATATATATATTTATGATTTTATTTATAACAATTGAGTAACTATTTATTCATTCTTATTAATTATTATGGGAATTCAATTTGTTATTATTGTATTCATTATTTCTTATTAAATTTACTTATTTAGTTATGTAGTTAGTAATAATAAGTTTGAGTAATGCTAGTGGTTAGTTAGCTAGAGTATGTCCTAGTATTTGTAATAGTCACATGCTCAGGCCAAAATTGTTATTTTAATTATCAATTGATTTTTATTTTTTTTTAGTTTATTTACTTATTATCAGTTATTCAAATATTACAATTCTTATTTTTATTAAGATCTTATTCTATTTTCATTCACTTTTATATGACATCCACTTAGTCTTTTTGATTTGCTGCATTTTACTGCTTGAAGTTATGACACGAACACAGCAATATTTATTACTCATTATCTTATCCTTATGTATTTATGTTATTTTTATTTTATATGTATTCATTTTATCTTTCATTTATCTGATTGGTCTTTAGTATATTTTGAGCATTATTATATTAGTTTTTATATTAAATTATTATGATATTACTTATTTTATTAGTATTGCTCTTATTAATCTATTTATTCATTATATTATTATATTTCATATTATAATTTATTTCACTATTATTATTATGTAAACTATTATATTTATTTTGATTGTAGTAAATATTTTATTATTATTTTGTAGTTATTATTATTTTATTTATTTACTTAATATTCATTATTATTTGTCATTATTCGTCTGTTAGAATTGTTCTATTGTCTTTCTATGTTTTCTGTGTCTTTCTTGTTTATTGTAGTTGTTACTAAAAATGCAAAAGTCGGCTCTGGCTTAATCGTGTCCAAGCCATCTGACTCAGTATTTGGGATTTGATATTTTATCATATTCTGTATTATTATCTTTTATGTTACTTTTATTATTATATTTTATTTAATTCATATTACCTGTGTTACCTTTATCATTTGTCTTTCTGTATGAACAAGGACTTTCAGGGTGAAAGTATATTCTGTATATATTATTACTTAGTGTTACCTTATACTTAGTATATGTACTTATTACTATATTATATACCTTATACATATTGAGTATAAATATATTAGTATGGTGTCTTTTCTGTTTATAACTTTATATGATATTCTTTATGTATGTATATATGTTCAGTTTTCTAGTGTCACGCGGATACTCCGGCCTTTTAAATGGTCTAATCGGTGCGCGCACCCTGTGCTCGTTGAGACTCTATATTCTTTTCAGAAAAATGTTAACTTAGGGCTGTTCTGAGTAACAAATGTTGATTTATCATGTATGATTTGTGAATCGTATATCCAATAAGGACAGTCTTATTTACTCGTAATGTATCATTCTTGATTTCTATTTAACTTGATTCATGAATCAACTGCTGAATTTGTCTTTTTTCTGTAATATCATAATTATTATGTGTACTACTTTTATTTAGTCATATAGAGTTACTTATAGACATGATGATTAACTAATTTATTTCTCTTATGTGAGTTTCTTTTTAAAGTAAATTAATACTCTAATATAATAATTGAGTGAGAGAGTATACTCTATTTCTGAGTGTTTTTATTTTATGTGTATATAGAATTTCATATAGCATAAAATGATTACTTCTGTGAACCTAATATTTCATTCACCTTTTATGTCATATATAACAACATATAGTTATGATTTAAAGGAATATTTATTATTATCTACCATTCTCTATTTCTAAAAAATTGTCATCTTATTACGAATTTATTAATGATATTATACTATGTACCTATTGTTCGATAAATGCAGAGTTTGACCTTTATTTTTTATATTTGTACTCTTTTCAGTATAAACTTGAGAGCGAGAAGTAGAGTCATTCTCGTGATTCTTTTTCATGAAATGGCGCAGATCATTAGTCATAATCTGTCCTGTTTTCCACTGTGTCTTGCATACATTATGGCCCTATCTTGATTGTTTCTTATTCTGAGTAAATTATTCTATTTCATATATCTTTATTCTGATGTAATATTATCTTATAGTTTTATTCATTTATTAATTCTATTTTTATTATTTAATTTTATCTATATATTGATTTCATTTATTATTTACATATATTTTATTATTTTATTTTATGTATTTCATTATTTATTTATTTCTCATGTGGAGACTGAGTTCACAGCTATGAAACTTTCTTCCTGTAAGTTATCAGATGATTGTTTTCTTTTTTATATTTAAAGTTTTGCATTTTCTTCATATAATAAACGTTTGTTACACACCTCGTTGTAGCTCTTTCGGTGTATTTCGTGATCTTCTTTGAGCGTGTCTCTCTCTCGTATGGCTTAAGTTATTATCACCTATCGTTGATCCGAGACTAGGGGATCTATAACTCACCGGGTCCATTGCCATGTGTCGACCTATGTTGTATTTGAGCTACGAGTGATGTGTTGAAGAAATTGCTACATGTGGTAGGTGTCATAATGAGGTCGACGATGGTGAAGGCGTGTGTTGTTAGAAGTAGAGAAACTAGCTCCTGAAAATCATCCAAGAGGATCTAAGGAGATCTATCAGAATGATCATCAATCATCTCATTGTAATCATCAATAGAATCATCTAAACATTAAATAGAATTCATACAAAGAAATCATTATAAATTCACATAGAATTCCGTTAGAGAATCTATCCACAAATAGGCAATAATAATCATCCGAAGAATCATCAAGAGAATCTCAATAGAATCATAACAAAGAACCATCAAAGAATCATCAAGAAATCACAATACAATAGAATCACGAAATCATCATGAGAAAGAGATATATAGGAAGAAGAGATACAGTTTTTAGAAGAAGAACGATGACACTTGTGCAACGAGTCACTGAAAGAGGAGAGGGAAAGAGAAGAGACAGAATTGAGTTGACATTTTTTTTATATGCAAGTTACGAATGACGATGAGGAAGAGAACCAAGAACGCTTTTTTATTCATAAACACGCACATGAAGAGCGTTTGATACATACATTAATTTATCAGGACCTAAGCTCAAGTAGGGTAAATAAATACTATATATATATATAACATAATATATTATAGTATAAAGTTAAGTATATCCACTGGCTAGATCGCTCCTCTTATTATATTAGATCAATTATGAGAATAGTATTATTATTATACTATATTTATCTAGATAAAGGATATAGTAGGGATCTCACATATTAATGATAATTATATATAAATAATGTAAAACATATTATATACAGAATAATAGGGTACAGAAAGACATTGAATAAAATAACATACCAACCTATACTAGACTATAAGTAATAGAATATAGCTACAAGAATATGGTCATCAATTAGCACTATAAATAGATAACATACTCAATAATAATAGAATCTATATATATCACATCTCTGTATATATATAGTATATGATATATTAATATAACTCTGAGTATTTATTCTATAATAATAGTATCAGATTACTTCTCACCTTAAGAAAAATTAGTAATCTTCAGATTACATTGAGATCGACATAGTATTAAAGTAGATGGGCATCTAATGTAATCTCATATATATAATGAAATATTTATTTCACACTCTGCATACAAAACCAAATTATTCTCATATAATATTAAGATATTGATTAGACGTAGTTAATCTGTATATCATAATATATATCGATATATGTGATAAAGTATTATATTCACTAGTTAGTACAATATTCATGATACTTAAAATAGGTCTTATAATATATATGTAACTATGACTGATGTGTGTGGGTTTATGATAAAGAAAGAGTCACACTTACCTTAATATGTACAATTATTGAAAAATCACTGTACAAAAATATGACATACAGCTGATCTGAAATCTATGATAATCCTCTGATCGTAAACTGAATGAGTTTCTCCTTTATGAGCCGTGAATGATCGCACGACGGAGCAGTATGTTTCCACTACAAGGCGAATTAATCGGCAACCAGACACATGAAAAAGGAGTACTTATAGTAGTACATTTTTATAATGAGTGTCGCATCGTTAGAATTTGAGAAATGAGTAAGATGTGTATATCAACGGTATAAGGGCCACAGATGCCTAGTGATACGCGAGTTAATGAGTACGTACTTACATAACCATGTAATCGCAGTATCATATAGGTGGGTTCTATCCTATCTTGCGTATTATACCAGTCTGGCAAATCTCTTGCTTCATTCTAAGCTCCATTTCTGAAGTTTTCTTATAATATGCACGAATAAATTCTATTTGTATGTTATATTACCGAGAGTTCTTTTATTATGTTCTCATATTTTTACTCCTGAATTGCTGATAACATCAATACGAAGTAAACTATGAAATTTTTAATTAGGGAATCATATATTATTCAATTGTTATCTATTTCTGATGAGTTATATAAAATTCATGTGTACTTTTATGTTTAGTTACCCTATTTTCTTATTGTATATCTCTCTATATATATGTATATATATCTTATATTTAACTACTATATATAGTACTAGATAATATGTTTTGAATATTTGTCCTTTGCTCTAAATTTATATATATATATATATATATTCTATTTTACTTATATTCTCTTATTTATCTGGTATATATTGTTCACTTGTGAGCCTGTATTATATAACTATTAAATTATATATAATATATATATATATATAATATATAGTATATTATACATATATAAAGAAAGATACATATATATAAAAATAGTAAATATATATATAACATGGAAATTTACTTCTAGTGATATATAAAAATTAGGAAACTCACAATAGACTATACCACGCCAATGATTCGCTTATTTTCGAAAATTCGCCCTTTTTTTTTTTGTTGAACATTTTTTTTTTATCAATTCCAACCGAGAAATGGCAAATACTTCGTCCCTACCGACTTGTTAACAGCAAGAGTTAGCTACAGTGAGTACTCAAGGCACGGTGATTGAAATAGTGACGCGTATTATCTCTTGTATACACTTTACGGCATCAACGACGAGTAAATTCATTGTCAAAAATGATAAGGGTAATACATAAGTATCAGTAGTTAATATGTAATTTAAAATGTAATTTGCAATATATTGGATCGATTTTTGAGTGAAATTTTTTTTCTTTATTAAAGACAGATAGGCAAAATTTGGGGCGGGAACGGATTAAATCAATTTTAGTTAATTGTTATAATTAAAAAAATTCGTCTGAATATAATAATACATTCCTTCCTCAAATAATCCATCCTCCCCTTAGGAAAGGATTAATGACGAATATTGGAGATCATATATATAATAAGCTTAATATATAATATATATATACAATAAATATATATTATATATATATATATATATATATAATATATATATATATATATATATATATATATATATATATATATATATAATAATATATATATACACACAGAGAAAATATGACATATAACAGTATAGAGACATATATATATAAATAATCAGTATATATATAATGAGTATATAATACATAATATAAGATAAATAAGTATAATCAACATAAATAATATATAATATATAGTATAACATAATAGAAATATATAATTATTATATATATATATATATAAAATATATATAAGAGTATAATAATATCTAGGCACAATGGGTCAAGAACATCGAAAGGCCTCAGCAAGGCACTGTTGTAAAATAGAGATTGAGCTTAGCAAATTCTCTATGAAATAGTCTCACAAGACGAACTGATTCAAGACGATCCTGGAAACTAAAAATGGAAACATGAATTTGGACTGGCACTATAGGATAGAGATGCTTCATCTTGAAACATTGCTACCTATTTAAAATAAAGAAGGAGAATAATTTGATCCAACTGACGGTCAGATATTACTACTGGGCCGCAGCTTAAAGCAAACCAGTATAGAAATTATAGAGAAGATATTAGATAGATGGATAACATACTATAAAACATATTCGTTACAATTAATTTTTTACGAAGACTCTCAAACGACAGCAGGCATTCGTCTTGAAGAGAGAGAGAGAGAGAGAGAAGAGAGAGAGAGAGAGAGAGAAGAGAGAGAGAGAGAGAGAGAGAGAGAGAGAGAAGAGAATTTTTCTCAATAGATTTAAATAAAAGTAAAGAAACAAAAGGTAGTTATTAAATTTTGTATTCAACACTCATTTCTTTGTGAGAAATAGGATATTATGAATATTATAAAGACAATTTTTTTTTCAACAACTCTATTTCCAAGAAAAAGATATATATTAATAAAATAAAAAATATAGAAAATATTCTATTATAAATAAAATACAAATTACTTGCTTTTACTACTCAAATTAAGTTTATTACACTATTAAGAACTATTAGTACGGACCTAATAGAAGATACACATTAACTATAACATATCGTAGAATAAAATTTAAATTATTGCTGTTATGAATACACAATATTTCTTTCTTTAATACACAAACAAGCTAGAATAATTCATTGGATACAAAACAAAAGATTATTGGTTATGTATAAGAAATATACATATCGTATAATAAAATTTAAAATTATTACGGTTATAAAAATAATACAAAATTCTTTATCTTAATACACACGACCTACACGCACACCTACACAACACCTACACAAACACACACACTACCATAGTATTAACATTCGAAACACAACCATAAGGGTTATCATCTTAGCTTAATGAAATCAAGAGGAGGAAGGAGGAAGGACAGAGGAAGGAGGTAAGGAGGAGGAGAAAGAAGAAACAAACCTATGGATTTTAAAATTAGTATAATTAATTCTTAACCTATTTAATGTAATATATGAGTTTCCTCAGTTAGAGCAGATCTGTTTCTTAAGCAGTCAAACGTCCATAGTTAATATATATGTTAAGTATTGTTTGACTTATTTATTGTGTGGGATGTGTCCAACTTCCAATGTGACATATGAGTCTGCTCACCATGAGAGAACAAATTTGATTCTAAGCAGCAACATCAATAGTGCCATCTTGTATATGCAGTATTTTTGAAATTTTTCTTTTATATTTTATTTCACTCCTACTTAGTTGCATCGAAGAAGTACCCACCGAGTCTATAAAAAACAGATATCCACTCTAAACAGGTGCAACCATTAAAGCTATTATTGCAGTTAAGATGATGTTTGATCTTGAGATCACATCTCTAGAAACGGTTACGTTCAAGAGCAGTAAAACATCTAAGCTATTATAAATTCGGCTTCCTAATATTTATTTAATGAGTATTAATACTTTATTTTACCAAAGGATTTTAATAGTTCTAAGTTTGATTTTACCATATCTAGGTCAATATCAATTCTAGTGTTTTAATCGAGTTGAATTGAAAGTTCTCAAAGATCAATTTCCTTCAAGATGTATATCCAACTTTTCTTGATGAATCGACTGTTGATCACTGTTCCTCTTTCATAAGAAAGCTTATTTCGACTTCTCAAATTACAGCGTAAGGGGGAAGAAAATGCTTCCTATATTGTTTGAAATCGTTTATGAAAGAGTTTATGCCCCATGCTTCATGTGTAACGAAATGACTAACATACCATACCAGTGAATCATGTGGAAAATGGAGAGTGTATGATAATATGAGGAATATATTTGAAAACTTCTATTAATATTCCTCTCATCTCAATCCTTCTTGTCTCTAAAGAAATGAGGATTTCCTAGTTCACGCCTAGTGTCTTTGCTAGTATGACTTAACTCCTCAATTTACCGGATACAATTTAGGTGCACTTCAATTTGGAGATTCTTTTAATTTTTTTTTATTAAAATGTGCCTATTTGGAGGTATGGAATCAAAACTGTACCTGCGTATTCCAGATGAGTCTAACTT
This sequence comes from Trachelipus rathkii, assembly GCA_015478945.1. Classification (NCBI taxonomy): domain Eukaryota; kingdom Metazoa; phylum Arthropoda; class Malacostraca; order Isopoda; family Trachelipodidae; genus Trachelipus; species Trachelipus rathkii. Next base: position 32,117 of record JABUQX010048140.1, read on the forward strand.
TCTTTTTATAGAGAGATACTAATATAAATCTTTAGATTGTATATTCGAGAAGTATCTGTAATAAAAACCTACTAGATTTATTAGCATTTCTTAAACATCTTCAGCACGTCGTATCCGGAAAACTTTAAAATCCTTACTATTAATAACTCCTAGATCCTTTCCCTCATTAACAACTTGAATAACTTGAGTCAAGTATTCCTGCACCTCCCCTTTCATTGTTACCTCTTTCTAAAATGATATAACCTTACATTTTTCGGTTAAATTTCATTTGCCATGTTTTAGAATAATTAACAATCATATTCAAATTACTTTGGAGGCAAGAAGAATGGAAGAAGAATATATATAGGAAGAAGGGAAAAGAGAAGTATATATAACTATACTATA
>JABUQX010048140.1:40000-42500 GCA_015478945.1 Trachelipus rathkii
ATGACCTAAAATTATTCTATTATCTTAAGTACTTATAATGATTTAAGTGTATGTGAGGTGTGAGTGTGTGTATATAATATTAATAATATATTAATACTATATAATATATATATATTATATATATAATATATTAATATATATAATAATTATATTTAAGTATTAATATTATTATAATATATAATATATATATATTTAACTATAATATAAATAATATATATATATATTATTATAATAATTTAATCATATTCTTTTTACTTTTATTTTTAATTTATTAAATTGTTTAATTATGAATATTTACTACCATATTAAAAGTAAAAGTTATGTTTGACTGTTTTCTGTTTCATTATTAAACTAGGGGTCATAAAATGCATTTTATCCCAGTTTTACCAACTACAAAGTCATTAATATTTTTTTTATTGCACCTGGGTTAAATTAAATAAGTAGCTCTAATATGGTAAATAATAAATTAATATATATAATATATATATATATACATATATATTAATATATATATATATATAATATATATAAATTAATATATATAATATATATATTAAATATATATATTATAGTAAATATTATATTAATAATTAATATTATATATATAGGCCCCAAATTTCCTGATTAAGACGACTAAATATCTCAGTATCCCAGCTGAAAAGCGGCTCGCTTTCTGATGCTCATATGAGCGCGAGCCGGTTATGCCGTATTTAACAAATAGGCTCGATATAACCCTATTACCTAATTATATAATCTGACTAAATAAAAATTGTAATTAAGGATTAAATATATAGAATATATAAAAAATAAAAAAAAACCATAATAATAATAATAAAAGAACCCTAATAAAATTTTAATTTAATATTATTATATATATATTATTATTTTTATTATTATATTACAATATTATTTAATTTAATTAATTATTAATTATTATTATTAATATTAATAATTATTATTATTATTATATTATTCAATTATTTAATTAATTTTTATATATTATTTATTAATTATTTATATATTATTATTATATTATATAATTTAATAATATATTATCAATTTTAATAGATGTATGTTATTCTTATTAATATTTAATTTAATTTATTAATTAATTATATTATTATATTATTTATTATTTTATTATATTTATTAATTTATTATTTATTAATTTTATAAATTATATTATTTATTATTTATTAAATAATTAATTATATTATTATATTATATTAATATTATATTATCGATATATATTTATTATTTTAATTTAATTTTTATGATTTTATTAATTTTGAGGCATTTTCATATATTACCTATATTTTTATTGATTTATCCTGTTACTATCATATGCTAAATATAATATTATTGATGGTGTAATAAGATTGTTCGATAACGTCTGAAAGAATTTTCTCTGTTAATAATATTAGTGAAACAAACTAATTAAACCAGACTCAAATGGATAATTTTTTTTTATTAATCTTTTTTATCAATATAAATATTTCTCGAACTCAAAATTAAAAGCCTCACGCTATTCATAGCCCAGCTTAGTAAAGTAATTTAATAATTATATTTTGATTCTACACTTTGGCGAAAAAAGTTTATGTCGAAAAAAAATCTCTATCTCAAGAAAACCCAATGAATAATACACGCTTTTCGTCTGGATTTGCACAAGGTTAACATACGTAAAGGAATTTTATATCATAAAATAAAATAATATGTTTTGATGGAGCATGTGGTTTTGAAATGAACAAATAAAAAAATTATTATATCAAGAAATAGTAATAATTAATAATTAAGGAATATACATTGTGAATGTAAATCTATATAAGTATACTCCATTATATTTAGTTAATTCTTATTTTATATCTGAATTATCATAGGAGAGTGATTAGGTTAGGTGATATTACTTTAAGTAGTATAACATTTATTAGTCTAATACTTATATTTATAATTCACTTGTGTACCCATTCTTCTCTCCTCTAATTTAGAGACTGGGGAAAATTAATATGTTAAGGTGCCACCGACAGAATTTGATATTGAAAATCTCCACAGAAGAAAGATAATTGTAAGAAACATGAAGCAAGGTCGAAAAGGAAAGCCCATCTACCCCCTCCTTTTATACCCTTTATGAGAACTCGTTGCAGTCAGAAATTCCACTCCTAGGGGCTGTCATGGGACCGCGAAGACCTCTCACTAATTGCAGTCTCTCATGTAGGGTTCATCCCTTGACCTGTTGGCTGTGTAACAAACAATACCCAATACTCACACGTAACCTTCCACACTCCTCGCTCTCACGTCGGACTCCTAAATTTATTGGCGCCTTTCTTTCTAATAGTAGCTTCTTGAACAAACTGCAAAAGGTATACTACTTGTTAACTTAATAGCACTTCATTTTATCTAAAACTTCTCCAATCCATTTTTTCTGGTTGTGATTACGTCCATCTCAGACTAAGCACGTGTCAATTGCGCCAGCAAATCTAATCCTATCACACGACTATTCATA
>JABUQX010048140.1:50000-52500 GCA_015478945.1 Trachelipus rathkii
CACACGCACGACCATTCTTTCAATCACACAAATTTTTCCATACTAACCCAAACAAAAAAATCACCAACCAACTTAAATATTTTAGAATCTTTACATATTGCCGACATCAAACCCACCCTTAACAACGATAGTGGCCCGTTTAAACTACTATTGCTTTAACCTCCCAGATGGAAAGTTTTGTCATTCTTCAACCCGTATTGTTTTTTCGAGTGTAATGCATTTTATTGTAACTAAGTAAGTTTCCTCACGTGTTTGTTCTTTCATTGAAGTGTTAATTGATTATGCAGGTTTTAAAAAGTTATCCCTCATATAATATATAAAAACCGTTCATTCATGTCATTTATTTTGTTATATATTTTTAATATTTTCTATGTTAATTTTCGAGTTTCCAGTTCTGTTAACCCACTTTTGTTTTTTGTGACATTTTTGTAAGCTAATTTAAACAAGTTTTGTATGCTAATGAATTTCTTAGTTTTATATTGTTAGACTATCTCATATTATTTATACTTGTTCCATTTATTTTATTTTATTATTTATAGCCTGATGATGGAATCAGTCGAGTTCCGAAACGTCGTTTTTTCTTGTCAATAAAGTTTCTCTCCATGTCGTTGTCTAAAGCCCTGGTGTTGCTTTTTGTTCTTAAATTAAGATTTCCCACCACTAAGAGTTGGATCAATATAATTCGACAGAGATATGGCCAAGCCACCACTGGTGCAATCAGACAATTGGAGGGACTAAGTTACAAAAGACAGAAGCGCAAACTGGACCTCGAATTCCTCAAATTATGTAAGGCTTATAATATTATCCCGAAATTCATCAGATTTAAACTATTTACTAAGCGATTTTATAACAGTAACTTGTACCGTGGTTTTCAATTTAAGTTATTGAATAAAGAAATAGCTTTTAAGTTTAGAGAATGTAAACAGATAGATGAACGTTACCATGTTTGTTATAGTAATTTACAAAATAATTTGTCATTTATAGATTTTCTTTTTGTTACTAATAAGTTATCAACGCTTGTTTCAAGGCGGATAGAGGTTTGCAAATCCATACATAAAAATAAACTAAGATCGCTCAATTTACATTTTGACGGTGTCCTTCCAGATGCTGATAAATACATTTTTAACCTTTCAGATAAATTACTCTCGTCCAATGAAAAGAGATTACTAGGCCTAGGCTTAAATTTTAACCTCCCCCGATTTAATATTAACTTCATTAGTTATTTTGGAGCTTTTGAGAATTTACTTCACATTTTAAAAAATCATGAACCTTATAATTTAGATTTTAAAATGTTTACCCTAAAAATTAAACAGATTGTCCATAAACACTTTTATAAATTCAACCCAAGAAAAATTTTTTCATTTTTGATTTCAAAGTCTGATTTTGTTACATTGAAATCTCTTAAAGAAGATACATCTATCATTATTTGCAGACCAGACAAAGGTCAGGGAGTAGTATTAATGAACAGACCAGATTACGTCGCCAAGTTAAAAAACATTCTTTCCGACACGTCAAAATTTAACCCTATTACTAACAAAACCCCAATTAACTTGTCCCTCTCATTGGAAGACAAAGTAAACCGTTACCTTAGAAAACTCCTAAAAGCTAATAAAATTAACAAATCCACTTTTAATGACATTTATGCCCATGGTTCGTCCCCTGGCATTCTGTATGGTCTCCCGAAAATACATAAGAACAACGTACCGATCAGACCCATTCTAACAGCTTTTACGACTCACAATTATAAACTGGCAAAATTCTTAGTCCCTCTACTAACTCCTTTTTCGACTAATGATTATACAATAAAGAATTCCTACCAATTCAAGAACTGGCTATCCACTATTAATCTACATAATTATTTCATGACTAGTTTTGACATCGAATCACTTTACACTAATATCCCCATTAATGATGCCATTAACATCCTACTAGATAACATTTTTCGTTTAAATACACAATTTAATGGTTTTAACAAGACAGAATTTAAAACACTTTTGCAACTCGCAGCCCAAGACACATATTTCTTTTTTAATAATGTATTGTATGCACAAACTAATTCTCTAGCTATGGGCTCTCCATTAAGTTCAATCCTGGCCAATGCATACCTAATACACCACGAACAATCTTGGCTTGAAAATTGTCCCCCCTTCTTCAAACCAACATTCTATAAAAGATATATGGATGATACGTTCCTACTTTTTACAGACAAAAACAAAATTCCTCATTTCTTTGACTATGTAAACTCACAGTTACCCAACATAACTTTTACCCATGAGGATGAGTCGGAGAGCTCCCTTCCATTTTTGGATTTATTCATCAGAAAAACTTCATCAGATTTCTCCACTTCAATTTTCAGAAAAAAGACCTTTACAGGGCTAGGCTTAAATTTTTTCAGCCATATCCCCCTTGCATTCAAATGTAACAGTATTAAAACCCTTTTATACAGAGCCTTTCATTTATCTTCCTCTTATAGTTTGCTGCACAAAGAATTCACTTTTCT
>JABUQX010048141.1:0-7500 GCA_015478945.1 Trachelipus rathkii
TCTGAAAAGACAAAGTAAAAAATGAAAAGGAAAAAGGAAAAATTGAGTGGTGTGTGTGAAATGTGTGTGTGCTGGTGTGGAAAATGATAAAGAGAGAGGGAAGAGAAGGAGTTGCAATTTTGATGAGTGACCTTTTGTGTACAAAGCTATGGTGGACTTTGATTTGTGTGAGTCCTAGAATTCTAATGGTAAATTTACGTTTGAAGAGGTCAAGGTATGTGTGGTTGTGACGCTATGGTCCATCTGAGGGAAACGTTGAAGAGAGTACGATTTTTTTGGATTATCTCTAATTGATGTTCTGGATGGGGTCAGTAGGAGGCTTCAGTTTGATAGTTTTGGGGGACCCTAAATGGTTGGATAGTGAATCAAAAAAAGGGATGGTATAATATAACAGGTGGTTTGGGGTGTCGGGAGAAAATGAGAAATGGTAGGAAGGTGGATTGATTCTGTGAGGAGAGAGGTATGTGTGTAAGAATACTTTCTTTAAAACATAAGAGTATCCAGAATAGAGGAGGTGATACGACAGGAAGTAGGTAAAATTAAGAGTGGAGAAGTTACGTGAGCAAGACATAAAGGATAAGTATGTAAGAGCGCTCTGCTAGTAAACGGTTGGTAATGTGAACAAGTTATATACTTGAAACAAATCGGGGGCAGAATGAAGGAAGCCAAGTTAGTAGTGCAAAGGAAGTATGTGGATGGTCTGATAAAGTAGGACGTAAGAATGTTAACAGTGATGGTGGAATGAAGAGGTGATGAAAGCGGTAAAGGTAAAAGAAGCGTGGTTGAATGTACCTAAAAGCAAATGATGAAAACCAAAAAAGAAATGCTTGGAATTATGAAGGAAAAAAGAATACTAAAAGGTGTATACGTAGGAGAAACAAGGGGTAAATGAACAGTTTTGGAAGGAGGATGAATGGGGACATACAATGGTATAGGAAGCTCTTCTGGAAGAAGCGCGAAGGTTAAGAAATGAGAATAAGGGGAATCTGCTTAGAAATAATGAATAGGGAAAGGTGCTTTGTAACTGATAAAATGGGTGTGAGAGGAGTGTGGAAAAGAACACTTTGAAAAAAATCTGCACAATATTACAGTAATGAAGAGTGATAGTGAATGTGTGTGGGTTTGATGTGTGCGAGGTAGTGGTTATTTTTCTTGGGGATGAGGGTTATTAGTAAGGAGGGGTAATGGGTAGAGTGAAAAGTTGAAGAATGTAAAATCTGCAGGTATAGTGAAAGTACTGGTGAATGATCAAGAACGGAGGCGAGAATGGTGATTGATTGGCATTTTGAAGTTGTGTAATAAAAGCGTTTATAGAGGGTATCGTTCCAAGGGGATTGGAGGAGCGCTGTAATAGTACCCTTATATAAAGGTAAGGGAGAAAAGGGGACTGCTAGAAATTATGAAGGGAAATCCTAGTTTAACTGAAGTGTTTCGAATAGAAGAAGGGTATATGCTGGTATTGTCTGGTCGAAAGAGTGCGTCGAGTGACTGAAGGACTGATTGGTGAAGAACAAGTGGCGTTTAGGAGTGGGTAGAGGATTCGTGGATCAAATCTTTACATTGAAACAAATGATTGAAAGAAAATGAGGAAGAGGACTACAATTGTATTTTAGGTTTTTATGGATTTGCAACAGGCGTATGATACGACGAATAAGGAAGCTCTAGCCTTCTGGACCGCGTGTATAGTGACTATACTCGTGTATGGTGGTAGGCTTCTGAATGAGAATCAAAAGAACTTGTCATTTTGACGATCAGATACCGAAAGCGATGTGTAAGAATAAAAGGTGGTCAATGGTGATTGGTTCTAGGATTAACAAATAGCGGGAGTACAGACACGGGTCTCGTGTTATGTCCTCCTTGGTTATTTCAAATTTGTACTAACTGGAATGCGGGTCCTATGAAAGAATTCCGAAGGTGGATGGGCAGGAATGGATGTAGAAATGTGATGAGCTGGAGGGTGCCCTACGCTATTATATGCGGATAGCATTTGGGATTCTGTAGTGAGCCGACTCTGAAGGAGTTTGAGAGGATTGGATAGACGATATTGTGGCAAAGGTGGTGTAAAGGAGGGAGCTTGAAAAGATAACGTGGATAAAGTAAAACGGTTATGGTTGTTGAAGATGGGACACCTCCTAGATGAATGAATATTTGAATAGATGGTTAAGCGAGACCTGGACACAAGTGTCTGAGTTTAAAATATTTTAGGGACTAAGTATTTCATTTAAAAATATTTAAACGGACGATGGCAGAAGTGTAGTAAGGAAAGTTGGAATGGCAGGAAGGTGGCTTGGTGCATTTAAATCGTCTTGGTGAATGCAAAGGACTACGTCTTGAGATGTAGCACTTCTAGGCGAATCCTTAACAATGAGGAGATATGTGGTTAACCAATTTGTTATATGTATAGAAAGACTAATAGTCCTAGGAATAAGAAGTATAAGATCTAAAGTGTACAATGTGTTCAAGATGGACAATCTTCAGGCGGTGTGACTAAGGTGTGAAGAAGAATTAGAATTAAAATGAGATGAACTTATTAGAGACAGTTGTGTGGTGATGAAGAAAGGGGTAAATGGAGAATAAAATGAAAGTAAATAGTTTCCCGAGATGGTTTGGTCTATGGAAAGGCAAAATGAATGAATAGATACGGGTTGGTTAAGCGGATGTAACGTGGCGAGTGTGTTGGGAACGCGACCGGCTGGGAGACCGAAGAAAAGTGCATTGAGTCAGTAAACGAATGTTTTGAAGGAGAGAAATGCCAGTTTGGTAGAGGCGAGAAGAAGGTGTATAACAGGAGTGATGGCGGGGGGATTGAGGGGGTATGGTTGTGGCCCATCTGGGCCAAGGGATGAACCCCTTACATTGACGATCACCATATGAGGGTCCATTTGGCTGTCCGCAGTAAGCTTTTAGGGTGGACTTTTCTGGACTGCGATGAGTTCTCACTAATTAATAGGTACAGAGAGGGGGCGGTAAGGCTGGGCTTTCTTTTCGACTTCATGTCATGTTCTTTCTACTGCTTTTCTTTCCCGATGCTCATCACGCACCTTACTCCCCCAATTCTTGGGAAAATAGAAGGAAGATAAAGAAAGAAAGAAAGAATATATATATATATATATATATATCATATATAGTATATATATATAGTATTATTTAGATACTATATATATATATATAGTAACTATATTATATATAATTATATATATATATATATATATATATAATGATATATTAAAGAATATATATATATATATATATATATACCTATATATATATATTGTGTATCATACTCATACCTGTATGTAAATGTCAATTTGAGACCCAGGGTATTTGCTTTTCCTTATAGCTCCTTCAAATACACTTGCGATTTGTTGACTCATTGCTCTTGTTCTTTGATCACGAGGCCGTTTGATTCTTTCTCCTTGAGAAGCAGCAATTCGACTAATTTCACACTGAATGAAGACCTCATCCAACTGCTGCTGCTTTGATTTTTTTACCTAAAAAAAACAAAAACAAAATATTTATATCAAAAGTTGATATGAAACAACTGAATTCAATGTACTTCAATATTATACATTAAACATTTTAACAAATAAATTTCTTCTGCTTTTCAAAGTGACTAGTACTGCACTAAAAATAATTAGAAATGATTTATAAATATTGATTTGAATTATATACTTAAAAATTACATTATCATTTTCAGTCATAATTTGCAACCATGTAAACGCAAACACTTTATCAAGTACCTACATCTAATGTTATAATTTTCCATTATTACATACCAATACTGGCAATTTTTCTTCTTATAAGTCCCAATGGCTACTCCCATCATATAAAAGTACCGTAAATTTTTAGCTAAGCAGCAACAAACTTTTAATTCTTTGTTAATTTATAAATCATTCAAGCCTATTAAATGAATATATAGCTAAAGAATAATACATTTAGTCATTAAAACTTGCTCTGAACATATATTAAAATTGAAAATTATAAATTAATGCCACTTGTTATTGTGTTAAAGAATGACTAAAATTAGGAGAAAAGATGATGTCCTTGAACAACCACTTGAAAATGAGGGTAGTTAAAAAGTCTGCATAACCATACTAGCCATCAAGTATTAAGATGGATCACCATGCAAAACATGTCTTCCCTATCCAGTTATTTATAACAAATAAAAACCTATTTGATATAATTTATATATTAAATAAACATTATCATAGAAAATGAAAATCTGCAAAAGATTTAAATAATTCCTTGCTGCATATGAAAATAAACAATCCTATTTACTCACTAAGATAAAGGGGGTTAAAACTTTTTTAAAATCATATTAAATACATGGATTTAGTTTCAAAAAAATAAATTTACTAAAAAATAGATATTTAATACTATAGATTCTAATATTAATATGTGATTTAACTAACCTCATGAGGACCATAAACAGCAGCTAAGATTTTAGTATTTCCCATTTCAATATAAGAACTACCATTGGGTTGGTCATAGAGTCCCAGTCTGCAACTGATTTTTCGAAGACAGCTGACTGTTCTTCCATCCTGTCTTAATCCTTCAGGAGAGACTACTTCCATTTCAGTAACAATAAAAACTAATATAATGAAGAGTTAAATGGAAATTTAATCATATAATTTTCTAATGATTCAGATACTAAGGAACTATATCATTGAACACATTTTCACCTGCAAAAAATAAATATTTTGTTAATGGTAGAAATTTTTAAGGAATTTGGCATGTTACTAGCCTAATAAAATTACTCTGTGTTTAAATACATAGGTAAATATACCCATATTTTTATAACTGGTATCTTCTTAAAGGGAAGTCATTGTGGAAAACATAAATATTAATTAATTTAATCTTGAGTCTTAAGCACAGTAGTTAATTCTTATAATTTTTGTTGATAATTAAACAGTTAAGTCAAATTTGAGTTCCAAATGGATTAAGTCTTAACAATTTCTTGCATAAACAATTAACTTAACCATTGAAAAAATTAAATATTTAATTCATTTCATGTGGGGTTTGAGGAAATTTCTCATTTCCAATCCTATTGTTTTTTTTATTAAAATGTTCCAGTTTATCATCTATTTTTGAGACCACATATGATTGCTCCAGACACCAACAAAGAAAAACATACAACTTCAATGATAAAACCAGTAAAGGTGATGATTTCCAAGCTCCACATCCTATTATTGGATGCTTGGCCACCATTTGAGTATCAAGAGAGGTTCTACATACATTTTTTGCAGATATTTACAATACTGTTCACACCAAAGTAGGACCTTGATATGATTCTTTACCTCTAGTTTAATGCACTTTAAGTTATGAAAGTGAAACCAGGCTAATCATTGGGACAAGGTTGATGGAATATCAAAATTCCTGAAACTGAGAGTGAGTGAATAATACTAGAGTTTCGCTTAATATACTACCAATATCGAATGTGATAAAAAATATAAAAAAACTGAGATCCTATCTTAATAATAAAACTGATAAAAAGTTTTCTTAAGATTTAAATCAATATTCTTTAATTACAGAAAATTATTAAAGTTTGTTATTATTTGCGAATTCATTTATCTAATTTGATATAATTTCTGAGATAATTTACTGAAATTAAAATGAATCATTGCTAATTTTTTTTTATTTAATTTTTATTAAATAAATTTTTATTTTTAATAAACTATATTTCTTAGGTAAAAGGAATGAATAATGTAAGCTACAGTTTATTATATTTGTTTGTAATTATTTTCCTTATGCAATATCTATAAAAGAGCTATCAATTTCTGTTTTGCCTTTCTCAGAGCTCAAATATTTAATTATAAATTGTTGCTCAGCATGGTGGTGTATAAATTTTTATTTATTTAACTCAGCTTCTAAATATTATCAAGCAAGCATAATCTTCATCATCCTGTCATAAACAGGATAAGTATAAATAATACTTATACACTCGGGAACAAAATTTCCTTGTCCTACATTCAAACACTGGTTTCTTATTATTTGTTTTTGTCTATGAGGTTCAGTTTCACCACTATCACATAAACAAAATGTGAAAAAAATTCATAAAAAAGATTTTTCCTTGAACAACAAAAATGGTTGGGTACACAAAAATAGATAATCTACATAAAAAAAGTGTGCATCTTGCCCAAATAGCTTATATAATGCTGAAAATTTCGTAATGAAATAGGCCATATAGAAAGATATTGCAGTTTTTTAGTTATGAAAATGTAAAAAAAAAATTTCTGCATTTTTAATTTATAAGGCTGCAAAAACTGGACCTTATAGACAAATACCAATATAATCTTTGGATTCAGTGCAAAAAAAAATAGTTTTAAGAAAAATTTTGTATACACAAAAAAAAAAATTTTTTTAATAGTATTATTATATATTATAAACACTGGGACCAAAATTTTGCTTTTGTCTTGTATTATAAGACTGGTTTCTTATATGTTTTTTTTATGCCAAGAAAAAAAAAAAAGAAGGGAAGAAAAATTATACCAGAAGTATGTACATTCTGACATATACAACACCTTCTCCACCAACATTCCCAAATATTAAACACATTCATACCCAATTAACCCAAAGAATGATTCCACATACCATTAACAGCCACACTTCCGAGCATGTCTACCTTGAAATATCACCCAACATAACAAACTTACTTGAATTTACTTTACCTGCTCCTATTTTTAAGTTTGCCTTTACAAACAGTGGTAAAAACATTTACAGTTTATATTGCAAATAATAATTAAATGCCAAGCTATCAAAACAGAAACTGCACATTTACCAAAATTTGATACTACTATCAATATCATAAAGCATCCAAACAATCTTTGGTTGTCTATTCTTCATGAACAGCGTAAGTCTATAGATATTTTCTTTTTATAATAAAAAGTTATTTTATATTTTTATAATTTTTGGTAGATAAAAGCAAAAAAATTAGCATGTACCTTAGCTATAGTTTTTTGCTTTTGGTAGTAGCCTAGTAGTTTAAGTTATCTATGTACCTAAAGAATTATGCAAGCCCAATATCTGTATGGGTTTGCCATGAGCATGTTACTGTATTGATTGGCGACATCTCAACATATCATGGTCTTTTTACTGTCTTTATACTATTAATTTTTACTGTCTTTCTTGGCCGCTTTAATACAAATTCAAGTATATTTTGTCTTTATTAATTTCAAAAAAGTAGGGAATAAAGAAGTGTTCCATTGTATAGAAAATTGATTTAATTTAATCTAGCCACAGTTACCTTAGATGAATGATTTGTATGTTGTAAGATTATAGACAAGGTATCCTTTCAGCTCATATAATTAATTTATAGTTTAGATAGTTCGATTTGGCTAGTTTCATAACCTATTGAATAGACTTAAGCCTAGGCATAAGCTACTAAGATAAATAATTTGTCTATTTGCAAATGTATTTAATTTACTCATATAATTTGTGTATTGGCAAGTGTATTTAATTTACTAACTAGTTTTTTTTTTTTTTTTTTTTTTTTTTTTGCAG
>JABUQX010048141.1:12500-15000 GCA_015478945.1 Trachelipus rathkii
TCTTTCCATTCCGGTATATGGAAAGAGCGTTTATGGACGTTGGAATCTGTTCCTCCGCCGCCATTCCCGTGGGTTTTCTCGTCGGCTTGAAGTAACACAGACCCATCCTCGGCCGCTGGACTTTTGTCCCATTTCAATCTTATGGTAGACCTTCGTAATAGCGTCTAGTTGACGCGTGATACTTTCTCTTTACTCTCACGGTCCCTAGGTTCTTCAGAGTAAGGGCATTTCCGCTATCCCGGGGGCCCCCGCCCCCCCCACCCCTTTTCTTCGTAGGTCTCCCTTCCTTTCTATCCCTGCAGGAGACTCCTTCTTTATTGCACTTCCTTGCTTCTTCAGACACCCCTCTTAAGCATTCTGTGGAACATCATATGGAGACCACTGGCCCACCCACTTTTGCTCTCGGGCTCGCCGCCTCCCTCCTGATAAACTCAAAGCCGCCAAGGCCGAGTTTGTCACATGTTGCAACTTGGCATTGTGCGCCCTTCCAAGAGTTGTTGGTTTCTCCGCTACACATGGTCCCTAAGGGCACCACGGGCGATTGGAGACCCTGTGGTGATTTTAGGGCTTTGAATTCTGCCACAACACCGGATAGGTACCCTGTACCGCATATACAAAGTTTCACTTCCCACCTGTCTGGCAACACCATTTTTTCTTCTTTGGACTTAATTCGAGCCTACCATCAGATACCCGTGGCTCCGGAAGACGTTCCCAAGACAGCTGTAATCACCCCCTTTGGCCTCTTTGAGTATACGGAATTGCCATTCGGTTGAAAAATGCAGCCCAGTCCTTCCAGAGGTTCATCGATTCTATCCTCCGTGGCCTTCCTTTTGCTTGGGCATATTTAGATGATCTTTTAGTCGCTTCCTCCTCTCCTGAAGAACATATGGATCACCTACGTGCCGTTTTTGGTAGGTTGGATGATGCGGGAATTCGTCTCAATCCTACCAAGTGCGTATTCGGCGCGTCTTCTCTTACATTCCTTGGTCACACAGTCTCGGCTGAGGGTATTTGCCCTCTTGTAGACCGGGTCGCCGCTATCCGAGCCTTTCTTCTTCCCCAAAATCAAAAGCAACTTCGTCAATATCGGAATGATCAACTATTATCACAGATTCTTGAAATCAGCGGCAGCCCTCCTAGGCCCGCTTACCGCACTCATTCGTCCTAAACAGCGAGGCAGCACCACTAAAGTCGACTGGTCTCCGGCAGCAGAGTCTGCTTTTGAGGCTTCCAAAGAAGCCCTCGCCTCCGCCACTCTTTTAGTTCATCCCCACGATACCGCACCAGCGAGAGTGCAGGTAGATGCTTCCGATTTCGCTGTTGGTGCGGTGCTTCAGCAGTTCCAAAGGGCGAATGGTGCCCACTTGCCTTCTTTTCACGCAAACTGCAACCCGCCGAAACAAGGTATAGTGCTTTTGGACGGGAATTGCTTGCTATGTACCTTGCTGTTCGTCATTTTCGGTACTTTCTGGAAGGACGGGAGTTCCACATCCTGACCGACCACAAAGCGATCACTTTCGCAATGGCTTCACGGCATGAACGTCACTCCCCCCGTGAAGCTCGTCATCTTGAATTCGTTTCCCAGTTTACGACAGACATACGTCACATCTCCGGAGTGGATAATTTCACCGCGGATGCTCTTTCTCGGATTGAAATTAACGCTCTTTCCCCCATTCCTGACATTGATTATGCAGCCATGGCCACGTGCCAGGAGCAAGACAATATCGATCTTCAGCAGGACTCTTCTCTACAGCTGCAGTGGCTCAATCTTCCGGGCATAGAGAAGAGACTCTTGTGTGACACTTCAACAGGCCACCCTCGCCCTTTCGTTCCAAATTCTCTGCGAAAGGCAGTCTTCTGCAATCTCCACTCGCTTTCACACTTGCGTCGAGGCTTCACGCAAACTGGTAACGGCTCGTTTTGTGTGGCCCTAAAGTTTAAACGCCGACGTAGCGAACGGGTCCGCGCCTGTATGGCTGTCAGCGCTCCAAAAGTGCAAGACATACTTAAAGCTCCCTTAGGCACTTTCTTGCCTCCTGGTCAACGGTTTGAGAGAGTCCACATCGACATTGTTGGACCTCTCCCACCTTCTCATGGCAAGCGATATATCCTCACCTGTATTGATCGGTTTACTCGTTGGACGGAAGCTATCCCACTCTCTGTCGCTACAGCCGAATCTATTGCTAAAGCTTTCTTGTTCCATTGGATCTCTCGGTTTGGCATTCCTCTCTCGGTCACAACGGATCAAGGTCGCGTTTTCGAATCCTTCCTTTGGAAAGATTTGATGCGCTTGCTTGGTTCTGAGAAGATCCATACAACCAGTTTCCACCCTATCTCGAACGGGATTTGTGAAAGGTTTCACCGTCAGCTAAAGGCTTCTCTCATGGCACATCCACAACCAGAACATTGGACGGAAGCCCTCCCTTTGGTTATGCTTGGTATACGCACGGCCGTTAAGGAAGACCTTCAGTGTTCAGCTTCCGAACTCGTTTATGGCTCT
>JABUQX010048141.1:20000-37900 GCA_015478945.1 Trachelipus rathkii
TCAAGACTTATTCCTTAATTGTATATCCACACAGACGAAATACAGAAGCAACAGCCACGCTTTCCAAGCATTCACAAACTTATCCTACTAACACTCGCATCAAAATTCGTTAATCAATAACCAACATATTATACTAAATATTAAAACTAAGACACTTAGTTCCAGCTACACTCAACGATCTAACATAACTTCACCACCGAGACTGTAACACTCAATATCAAACCGAAAAACCTGAACTTACTTATCCTACGAATTTACCTCAAACTCCTACCCTTACACCACACTGCCAAAATCTCATACTACACAAATCCTACTCAAACATCTCTCAAATTACGTCAACACACAAACCAAAATCAAAACCGAACAAAAAATAATAATAGGTAGGCCACCCTACCACTCTCATTCCATTCTCACATCATTCTAAAACAAATCCATACCACTCACCTCACCACTTCTAAATTCTTTCAAACCCATCACATATAAAAATTGAATAAAACAAGAGAGGACATAGCACATCCCCCCCTGAACCTCGACTCCGCCGCTATAAATAAAATATCACACACCAATCACCTTCAGACTCCCATTATCAACCTAACCTAACACACTGTTTCACTTACGATCAAACATATTTGTCGATATGAGTACTGAAGCTACCACCAAGGCACCAATAAATACAATAAAACACCTCCAAGAAGCATCTCTAAAATATTAATTCAATATATCATGCGACCGAATTAGAGCAAAACAATAATAACTAATAATACCAATTTATTCTCTCCATCATTAACATACCAAATACACTAATCCACCGTAAAAGATTGCATCCACACATCCTCTACCACTTACTAGAACGTTCTCACAAAAACAAACATTCAGATACGCGACGATCATTTTGACAAAAAAACAGAAATAATACTACCATCACCTACACACTTATACAAATAAATCCAACACCAGAATAATAAAATTCCACAAACCAGATAAACACTATATCCTCCAATACCAAAGCGAGTATCTAAAATTAACATAGCTACATCCTCCAGAAATCTTCAGAAACACTACCAATTACAACCTCCATTGATACGTTCCATTGATACTACAACTTATACAAATAATAACAAAAATATTCAATCTCAAAGCCTCCAAACTTGACTGATCACCAAAACAGAAAACAAATTATCATCTAATCCTGCACTTTCCAATATCTTCAAACTTAATCTTCTCTCCAATAACCTCCTAACAAAACAGGATTGTACTAAATTACCTCAGCCCCAAAAAACATATTCCTTTCTTGCACCATCAAGCCACAAACATTCACTGCTAACCACCTCTCATTACTTCCAGACCTGTTAGCGAACAATAATAATTCAGAAACCGGTTCTCCCAACAAACCACCACAACTCTAGATAAAAACATCTACATCATCAGTTACAACACAGCACACTCCCCATAACATTATATTCTATGCAGATACCAACGTTAATTCATCGTCCTCTATTCCTCCAGTTCCCTTAGTATAATAGTGAAAGAGAGGCAACATGATTACATAAATATCTAGGAATAATGCTTAGTAAATAGAAAAAAAAAAAGAAGAATGTAAGTTGCATAGGGATATAGAAAAAAATAGAGTCCGCATATCTTTAGACATCTCATGATCACGAGCAGAAAAAATATTAAAAAAACAGCAAGAAGAAGAAAACATGGAAACAGCACAAAAACTTATAGAAAAAGGAAAACAAACGTACAAAGCTGCAAGCTGAGAAAACACGACTATCAAAAAAGACACAGTCGAACAAAATACAAACATAATCGAGAAGCCCATAGATACAGCAGACGTTACAAGCCGCAAAAAGTTCGTAGCGAACTTATTGATGGACACAAGAAGGGAAAAAAAATAAGGGAGGAGAATTGATTAATTTTAAAAATAATATTTTAGCGAGAGGAGAAAGACCCATAATAAAGTGAACAAAAAGTAAATAGAAGCAAGCACGTATGAACACGCAAAGCTTAGCCCCAGAGAGAGATGGTGAAAACAGTGATCAAAGAATAATATGAATTGAATAATAAAGATATACACACGAGTGAAGAACAGATAAATATGACACAGAATGGAATGAGCGGAATGATAGAAAAAAAAAAAAAAATATTAGAATCCGCTTAAAACATCCTAAAAAAGAATATACCTGCGACAACCACCCGAAAATACCCAACCCACAACACAACCCAGTATATAGCACACTCACACCACATCTCCGAAAATTACCCACGAGTAGCACAATCAAAATAATATACAACAAATAATAACCGAAAGGCAAGAATAAAGACCGTAAAACACCTCCTATAGGAACAAATAAAAAATAAAGGGGAATAACTAAGTAAATAATAATGTAAGTAGGCGAAGAGAACTAATATATACTGTTAATTATAACAAACACTTGACACGAGTCAAACAAAAAATACAAACGAAATAAAACTATAAGTAAGGAACTGAATATGCAATAGAAACAAGGAAGTGAACAGATACACTCTAACGAGTCACGTGCACGAGACAATAAAGTGTGAACAATAACACACAAATACTTATACATGACAAACACACACAGAAACACCGCCAAACAGCATGACTACCAGAACCACAATGGGACGAGAACAAGAAGAATAACAAATATCACGTAACTCTCCTAACGACAGCATCTCAACATCGATTCTAAACAGGCGTCATCTATCACTGCCATGACACCAATAGGGAACGATCTCCTATCGACAGCCTGTTATGAATATCCCATAGGATCTAAATGGTGAGTAAGACCTTCTGCACTCCATACTCCAAAAAAAGTATATTATAGAACGATAGTAGACCACACTGATAAGACATAAAAAAAATCGACAGAGAAAATGCGAACAAGCACTCATGTACTTCCAAAACTCATGTTCATAATAAGACCGAGAGCCACCGCGAGTCAAAAACGAAGCAACAAAGGGCACCACTCGATGCTATCGATCCCCAATTAACCAAATACTATCTCCACACACACTTTAACTAATCCGAAGATTGTCGCCGTTATAAGGAACAGACATTAGATAGTGCAGGAATGAAAAGGGACCTACGAAGAAGTCTCTAGAAGAACCCTCGGCGAAAATAAAGGCAAGAGCACCAAAACGAGCCTCGAAACGGAAGTAAGCCAACCTTACCTCAAACCTCCCCTATGAAAGCCCGAAAGAGATTTGCGAAATCCAATCATAGCCTGTGGCCAAGAATTAGAGACCGAATCTCTGGAGAACGGAATTGGTAGACAGAAATTTGGACAGCCCGGCCTAGTCACCACAAAGGAAGAGAGATTTGAAGAAGCTAAACGATAGATACAGAGTAAAGGTAGAGAGACGTGGACATAGAGACAGTCATGGTGTGAACCTTAATAGATCCTCGAAAGCAACATCACAGAACAACAAGACGATGTCTATAAGTTCTAAAAATTAGACTATATATGAATGTTTTCACAAACCAATTGAATGCAAGAGTATAAATAGAACAGTGAGTGAAAGGCAGAGCAGGAGACAGTGTCTATGAATGCAAAGAATAAATCGTTGGTGATATAACAAATTAAGGAAACTACCAATATCTGAGTGCGATCTTATGTCAATACAAATGAGTACCTTATTATTTGAAAATATAGATACTGAACTATATAGAACATTTTAAATACAAACCATCACAAAAATAAATAACCAATAAGACTACCGTTAATTAAATTCAACTAGTCAAAAAGCATCCAAGTGAAACGGAGAGAAAAAAAAACAAAGACACTAACATACTTTTCCTTCAAAAACGAATAAACGATAACGGAAAACATAAACAAATAATACAAAAAATATTAAAGTTATAACGGAAAAATAAAAAACCACAAATCCTCTCAAATAGTAATATAAATAATAACCTCACAACAGAACTCACGCAAAATAGATTCACCGAATAAACCTAACAATAGTAATAAATAAAAACAAAATTGATAACTATTAAAAATAAATAAATAAGAGCACAAATATGCAACTAATAAGTTATATAAAAAGTATATAGAATATATATAAAGTAGTATTAAATATATAGTATATAATATATAAATATATATATAGAAAATATATAATATAGTATATATATATATATAATATAATAATTAGTAATATGAATATAAATAATATAAGAATATAATATAAATATATATAAATATTAAATTAATATATATATATAATAAAAATAAATAGATATTAATAAAAAAAAATAATATAATTATTAGATAAATAAAAAAAGAAATAAAGATAATATATAAAGTAATAATAATATATTAATAATATAAGTAAAAAATATATATATACTCCACAAAATAAAAAAAATAATAAAATAAAAAAAAAAACAAAACCATGAAAAATTGCAAGAAAACGCCCCCACCACAAACACAAAAACGGAGTAAATAATATAAATAATGCTAAAAATAATTTATATGGAAAATAATAATAATAAAAAAGCAAAAAAAATCATGAGGTAAAAAATCAAAAAAAAAAATTACACATAGATACAAGTTAAATTTAACGAAAAAATAATAAACAAAATATACAATCACAACACTATAATAACTACTAAATACCAAACAACCCCCACTCATACCACCTACATAAGAATATACTCACACACAAAAAAATAAATAAAATATCCAGTCATATAACAACAACCTAAACATACCTCACCTATACCCAAAACCACCATAGTATGTAATTATACCACTAACTAATCCAGTACCTACCAACATAAATACCCATATTAATCACACTAACATATAGAGAATAAAACAAATATAAATTAAAAAATAAAATTATACAAAATTATATATAAAATAAACACTATAATAATATATACCATAACTAAATAAGTAAATATATATAAAACACCAAACACACGAACAGCAGCCCTCCCATAAAAAATACCACATAATAAACTACCCGTACCTCTAAAAAACTATAACTACAAGCATCAGTAAAGCATATACCAAAATATCCATAATATAGAGTATGCTATATAATGCCATTTTTAGCATACATAGGTACTGACTGTGACAGGACCCACAATGTAATGAGAACCAAAAATTAAGTCAAATTACTAAGTTAACACAATAAGTCTCAAAGTTAAGTTAGGTATTTCTTATAAAATACTTAGATGGCAAGCAAATTCTGCATAAATTAAGAAGCATCACTACAAGGAAATCTTCTTAAAAAACTAAAAACATTCAACTTACCACTTGAATCATGAAACTTAGAAATTTTTTTAACTTAGAAAAAATTTCGGTCTCAAACATGTGTCAGGGTCGGATATACTACAGTATTACCATATACTATATAGAAATATATATATAAATACATATATAAATATAACGTAAATATATAAAACTACTAAATAAGTACAATAAACTAAAATATAATATACAATAACAAATAATATATAATATACGATAACCGATATAATAAGATATATATAATAAACAAAAATAATAAACAGAAAATAAAACAGTATGAATATATAAATAACAATAAAAAACTAAGGTATGCAACAAATAGATAAAAATAAGAAAAAAAAAAAGAAAAAAAAAAAAAAAAAGACAACAAAAAAAGAAAAAAAATAAGATAATGAAAAAAAAAAAAGAAATAATAAAAATAAATAAAAATAAAAACAAAAAATATATATAAGAAAATATAAAAATATATATATAATAATATGGCAAAAATTGTAGAAAACTTCTTACTGTGACTACCAGAAGAGTACCACTTGACACTAAACCTAATAACCTAACCATAAAACCTAACCTAACCTAACCTAACACTAACCTAACTAAACCTAAATATAATTTTCAATAATACATATTACACAGTTATGTGATAACAGGAAAACTTAGAGGTTATAGTTTTTAACGACTAAGCCTATGTGAAGGGAATGACTATATCCTCAACTAAGTAATACAGCACAGTTTCTACAAATTTGACTATATATATATATATAATATATAAATATATATATAATAATATATATAATAAGTATATAATATATATAATAATAAATATATTATATATATTATATAATCAATATTAAAAATAGAAAAGAATATATATATTAATCTATAAAAAAAATATAACAAATATATTAACATAATATATAATAATATATAAAAATATATATATATAAATATATAATAATATATAAGATATATAAATATATATAAATATAATATATTATAATATAATAAATATATTAATAGGAGAGAAGAGTAAATTTCTTTAATCATTACTATCAAATAATCAAATCTTTCTCAGTTCTGTTTACCTTCTACTAATACAAAATTTACCTACTAAATTTAAATAAGATACAAACTACAGGCAAAGTTACTTACGAGAATTTAACAAAGAGAACAAAATCTCTTGTGTTAAAAAAAAAAAAAAAAAAAAAAAAAAAAAAAGGAAAAGCGGGCCACACACAAGAGGGAAATATCCCCCGAACCAGAGCCGAACTCCGCATGTGTGGATGGGTCATTTTGGGCGAACGTTCCTGGTTCGGCTTGGTTCGTTATATACACGAACGTTTTCCATCTCTTGTGGGTAAATTGACACGAATCAAAGGAAGCGAATGGGAAGAAATTACCTCCATCCACACATTCGTACAAGTTTGGGTTTTATTTTGTGTTATTTTGTTGAGGGTTTCTAAAATCTTATTGCTAGTCTAGTGTATCAACATTTATTTTATGTGAAAAAAATTTTAAAATATTAAAAAATTTTGTGAATACTATGAAATTTTATGAATCCAACCTAAATAGAGCCAATATAATAGGCCAAGTTGCAATTAGGCCCTAACTCTGGCTAGTTCTCTACTCTCTCTCTCTCTCTCTCTCTCATACATCTCTACATCTACTCTACTCTCCATCATACTCTCTCTCTCTCTACTCTCCTCTCTCTCTCTCTCTCTCATCAACTCGCGTCTCTCTGAATAAACTAGATCTCTTTCCCTGATCATCTCTCGTCAACTTTCTCTCACTCGCTTTCTCAAACTCTTCTCTCTCTCTCTCTTCTCTTAATATATAAAATAATAATAATAAATAATATATATATATATAATATTAATATAATATATAATACTATAATAATATAATATAATAAAATATAATATATAATATATATATAATATTAACATATATAAATATATATATATAATTATAATATATATATTAATGAAAATATAATAAATAATACTATATATAAAATATAATTATAAAATATATATATAACTAATATATATATATATTATATAATATAATATAATCATATATATATAATAACTAATAACTAAATATTATAATATAATAATAAAATATAAAATATAATATAACTATAAATATACATGAATAATATATGATATATAATATATATATATATATATATATATAATACTTATATAAATATATATATATAATATATTATAATATATAATAATATATATATAATAATATATATATGCTAGCAGGGGGTGAGGGGGCGCTGCCCCCCCCTACATACTTGGCGAAATAAAAAAAACTGAACCTTAGATGTTTGCCAGACGACGTTTTAAAGGTTTTTAGAGAAAACAACTGTAAAAAAAAGATACATCAATCAATAAATAATGAAGTAGTAATTACTAATCACTTAATTAATAAAAATGTTACATATTATTAAAATTTAATGTGTTCGCTTATCAATAATTGCTTGAAGTCAACTAGCTGTGTTCTTTTTATTCAGCTAGCTTCTTACAGAGGACAGTATTCTCCGCGGAGCTCTCTGATCGATAAGATTGGCGGCTGAAAAGTTGACTATATATATATATAATATATTTATATATCCATATACTATATAATAGAATATATATATATATATATATATATATAATATATATAATATAATATTTATATATAATAGATATATATTAAGATATAAAATAATATATATATATATATAATAAATCAATAATATATATATTGAGAAAGCTGGGCTATAGGACCGTTCTTTAAAGGTTGATTGACGAAGTTATGTGTTAACAATTTTATCATTCTTCAAGTATCTCTCAATTACACAGGAAGGTGGACCCCTCGTCCTTGTTTTATATGGGCTTTACCCATTATTTTATTTAGCATCAATTTAGCTTGATATATTTATACTATAAAAAGTTGAAAATATTGCTAATTGAATATTATTATTACTATAATATCATACTAGAAGGAAGCTACTAGCTATGTAGCGATTACTAAAAGAGTATATAATCGACGCATGGATGCGCTGATACTAGTAACACGAAAGACATATAACCACACAATCTTATAAAACTAGGCGCGTAGGTACTCGCTCTTCTCTGTACCTTAGTAGTTCAGACTCATGTATAGCTTACATCATACTAGTATACACCATGATTCAATAATCATAACTTACAACAGAAGAGACTAACCTATACCACAGTAACCCCCTGCATAGCTGAGGCCGGCGCTACTAATCCGGTAGCGGAAGTGGCCCGACCTACCCATACACTCCGATACGTTTCATAGACGCAGCGGCCTGACCAAACCAGGGACGAGGGCGAGAAACGAAGGGAGCTCGAGTGTGGGAGGAGTGCAACGGAAGTGGTGAGACGAGAAGGCGAGGAAATAACGAAGAGGGAAGTGGGAAACATCTGCAGTACGACTTGTGGAAGGCATGGCAGGGTGGTGGAATGGGAGGGGACGGTAGAGGGAGAGGAGAAGGAGGAAAGGGAGAGGATCTGGGTCAAGAGGAAGGAGTGGTGGAGACGGAGAAGTCAGAGGAGATGAAGGAAGGAGAAGAATCGAAGGAGATGAAGGAGGTGGAGAATCTGGTACAGGATAAGAAGATGAAGTATCCAAAGGAATCAGAATGTTTTTCGGAAACAAAGTCCGAAATCCTGGGAACGTCAGGAGGTTCAGCTCAAAATGACAGGTTTGAGACGATTACGATCGAATACTAAAAACGTCGGATTACAGTAGAAGCTAGTACTGAAGAACTTCTCCTCCGAAGTACAACCGAAGGTGGCCCGTTCGTAACTTGAGGTTGGAGGAGGAGAACGTGGAGTCATGACCTCACCAAAACATGGGTACAAGAAGAGAGATCTTTCGGAATGTAAGGAGTGCACCTTTTGCTGGCGGGTCGGAGTAGGTCTCCAGGAGAGGGACAAGCGTCTTTCAAACGGGTAGGTATAGGGTGGAATCAGGCAGATAGCAAGGAGGAAAAGATTGAAGAAAAGGAACTCGCCCGGCAGAACGGAGAGAATAGAGCCATAAACGAGTTCGGAAGCCCTCGAGCAACACTAGAAGCGTCTTCCTTACACGGCCGTAGCTGAGTCAACTTATAACCCAAGCATAAACCAGGAGGCTTCACGCTTACAACGTTCTGAGTTAGTGACTGAATCGTGACCATAGCACATGCAAGAAGCACTTGTTAGCTGACGTGGAACCTCTCTCAACAACGAGAACCCCATCCTTTTGGAGAACCAACATTGCGAGAAAAACTTTTGTTTTGCCACAAGCGGATGGAAAAGCAGCGCATACATAATCTTTCCATCGAAGACTGGCGAAACTCTACCTAGACTCCATTGTGCGCTCTAAAGGGCATGCCAACAGAATGAAGCAGATGAACAGAAACGTCTTAGCGATATTTGCATTCGCTCAAGCACAGAGCAGTGGCAGATCAGCTCTCCCGCGTCCCAACGAGTAAAACCGAATCCAATACAGGTGAAGGATATATCGCTCTGCCCATGAGAAGGTGGCACAGGTCGAACAATGTACAGATGTCGGACTCTCTCAAACCGTTGAACGACAGAGATTGAGGCAAGAAAAAGTGCCCTAGGGAAGCTTTAGATATGTCTTTGCACTTTTGGAGCGCTGAACAAAGCCCATACAGGCGCCGACCCAGTCGCTACGTCGGCGTTAACTTAATAGCACACACAAAACGACCAGCTTACCACGATATTGCAGTAAGCCTTACGCCAGGTGCTGGAAAGCGAAGTGCGAGGAGATTGCAGAAGGACTGCCTTTCGCAGAGAAATTATGAGAACTAATAAGAGGCGAGGAGTGCCTGTTGTTTACCCATCCTGAGACCCTATTCGCTGCGCAACGTTATTTCCAATAATATATACGGTCCATTACACCTTCTAAGGCTCACACAAGAGTCGTCTCTCATTATGCCCGTGATCACGATTCGAGCCACTTACGCAGTCATGAGTAAGAAGAAGAGGTCCTGACATGAAGATTCGACTAATTGTCTTTTGAGCCTCCTGGCAACTGGCCATCTTGTTCATAATCACATATTCAGAAATGGGCTGAAAGAAGCTCTTCAAATCAATCCGAGAAAAGAGCATCCGCAGGTCGAATATTATACCATCTCCGGAGATGTGAACGATTATGTCTTTCGAGCCGACGAATTCCAAGATGGACGAGACTTCACAGGGAGTGACGTTCATGCCGTGAAGCCATTGCGAATGTGATCGCTTTGTGGTCGGTCAGGATGTGGAACTCCCGTCCTTCCAGAAAGTACCGAAAATGACGAACAGCAAGGTACATAGCAAGCAATTCCCGCCAAAGCACATACCTTGTTTCGCGCGAGGGTTGCAGCTTGCTGAAAGAAGGCAATGAGGCACAACAATTCGCCCTATTCGGAACTGCAGAAGCACCCCCAACAGCGAAATCGAAGAGGCATCTACTGCAACCTCTCGCTTGTGCGGTATATCGTGGGAATGAACTAAAAGAGTGCGAGAGCGGGCTTCTTTGAAGCCTCAAAAGCAGACCGTGCGCCGGAAACCAGTCGACTTTAGTGGTGACTGCCTCCGCTTTTCATAGGACGAATGAGTGACGGCTAAGCGAGGCCTAGGAGGGCTGCGCTGAATTGAACATAACTGTGGTAAAAGTTGACATTCCCATGATATGACGAAGTTGCTTGATTATTGGAGAAGAAAGCCGGATTAGCGGCGACACGAGTCTACCAAGTAGCATACCCTCAGCGAACATATGTGAACAAAGAATTGCTAAGAGAAGACGCGCCGAATACGCACTTGTAGGATTGAGACGAAATTCCCGCATCATCCACCTACCAAAAGAACGCAACGTAGAGCTATCCATAAGTTCTCAGGAGAGAGAAGTCGGGACTAAAGAATCATACTTAAAATAGCCCATAGCATATAATGGAAGCCACGGTAGAATAAGAAAATCGAATGAACCTCTGGATAGGACTGGGCATGCAATATTTTCAAACCCGAAATGGATTCTTGACTTTCAAAGAGGCCACAATGGTGGGTATTTACAGCGTCCTTTGGTGCACGTCCTCCGAGGTAGACGGTAGAGTACTTCTGATGGAATAGGCTCGAAGAAATTTACTAAGTTCTAAACACAAATGAAAGCAAAAAAAATGGTGGTAAGCACATAAAAGGATTGAAAACAGTTGTTGGAAAGTGACTTTGTTTATAACTTTAATTTGTATTTTGACGCTGATACAGGAGAACACTATCCAGTGTCTGTGGAGAATTCAAACCTAAAACACCCACAGGGTCTACCAATACGCCCGTTGCCCTTAGGGAACCATCGTGTAGCGGAGAGACCAACCAACATCTTGCGAAGGCGCAACCAATGCCAATTGCAAACATGTGATCAAACTCGGCCTTGGCGGCTTTGAGTTTATCAGGGAGGGAGGACGGCGAGTCGAGCAAGGGGGGGCCAGTGGTCTCTTATAATGATGATTCCACAGAGAATGCTTAAGATGGGGTCTGAAGAGCACAGGTGCAATAAGAAGGAAAGTCACTCCGCAGGGATAGAAAGGAAGGAGAGACACTACGAAGAGGGGCAGATAGCAGGAAATGCCCTTAAGCATCTGAAAGAACCATAAGGGAACCGTAGAGTAAAAGAGAAGTATCACCGTTCAACAGACGGCCTATTACGAAGCTACAACATAGATGAAAATGGGACTAAAAAGTGCAGCCGACGAGGATTCCTGCGGCCTGTGTACTTTCAGCGACGAGCAAAACTCCACGGCGAACTGGACGAGGCTAACACGTATATTGCCCTATTGCAAAGATCCAATACGTATCATAAACGGCTCTTACCAATACGGAATAGCGAAGGAAGCCATTAAGCAGCGGAGATTCGAACGATCCTAGTAAAGAGGATAGCCTTCTGAGGAGAAGGGTCCTGTGTAGAATAAAGAATCGACGAGGCTAGCCGCCGAAATCGACATCAAGA
The DNA here is from genome assembly GCA_015478945.1 of Trachelipus rathkii. Taxonomy (NCBI): domain Eukaryota; kingdom Metazoa; phylum Arthropoda; class Malacostraca; order Isopoda; family Trachelipodidae; genus Trachelipus; species Trachelipus rathkii. The sequence continues at coordinate 32,297 of JABUQX010048141.1, forward strand.
ACGGCCCTAACGTCTAGATGGCAATTATCGTTAGCATACGGAATAAGATAACCCGCGTGTGTAAGTAGAGGGAGAAAGCGTAGAAATAGGACACACAGCAATCTCCCATCGCCCCCTACGACAGGTGTTGGCTGCTGAGTTTCCTGATAGAGAGCGGCAGAAGGTCCATTTCTTGGCATCCATGCCGAAAGTATGGTGATAATAACCAGCCTACCCATGAGACTGGCAGCTGGCGAGGAAGAAGCAGAAGAGTGAACGAGGCCGGAGAAGGACGAAAGTTGAGGGTAGGGATCACAGAGAGCGAAAAGTGATTATTATATAATTGCCGCTGTAAGGGAAGAAGGGACCGTTTTAATATCGAGAGCCTCCAGTTCAGAAACGTAAAACCCAGCGGGTATCCGAGCTGCCAGAAGAGAGTTGTACTAAGCGACACCGCGTGAGAGAGTAGAAAGGTGGGTGTGGGGAGTTAATAAAGGAGGTTGAAGCGATTAAGCACGGCAGTAAGGCGTGTTGAATGGAACGAGAGGGGGAGAGTAAAGGTGGCAGGTGAATTATATGTGGTAGAGTACTGGCCAGGAATGTGATTGGGCGAGTTGATAATAGGCTTGAGGAGGTGCGAGAGATTGAAGACGGTAGGAGAAAGAGATGGAAACGCCCGTAATCGGCGTAAGAGGTGTGGACCCAAAGGCTCCACCGAAGGGTGCGGCAATAATTCATTGTCTGCTGTCAGCGGCCAAACATCAGGTGAGAAAGGAAGTATACCAAAAAACCAAACCGCCACGGTTACTTGAAAATTTGAGAAAACGCAATGTGCATGTAACGAGCAGAGGACCAACCAATATCTTGGAGAAGAGGGTGAGCCGGAATTATTAGTTCTGCCTTCCCGTGATAATAATGGTACCCAACTAAGCACGAACAACCAACCAAATAGAAAACAAACCACCATCAAGCTCAAAATACACAACTACACCCCATCCAAGAGTTCATACAACGACCATGGGGGTTATAACATGTACGCAGCTGAAAGAAAGTCAGAAAGCACAGAAAAGTACACAAACCAGCAATAGTCAAAATAGAAAAGAAAAAGAGATCACCTCAAAAAAAAGAAAGCAAACAGAAAAAAATAAGAAAAAACTCCTAAACACCCAAAATTGTAAATACAACACCTCCCATACTGGCCAGAAGAAAGGACACCAAAGCGGTACAGCCAAATAAGATAAAAAACAAAGTACCGAAAAACGTTTATATAGAAAGTACAAGATAAGTAATTTAAGTTAAAAGGTATAGTGAATACACTATAAAGAAAGCAAGTATCACTATTTATGCCACACATCCTCTGATATTATGAGGAAGGAGGATAGATTACATGAGAATTCAATCACTCATCGAAATATAAATCACACTGACTCGTCAGATAATCAGAGCGCAACTCAGCCCAAGGTCAAACCCAACTACGAGAATGAATTATACGAAATGTTGCAAATGAGAATAAGCTCTGACGATAGAAGACGATAGACATGATGAAGCGTAGAAAGGTCTGGCAGAGTGACGAAAGAAAGAAAAGTTAATAAGAAATGTTGAGCTGAGCGGAGACACTAATAACGACCGATAGTTATGGAAAATCAAAGAAATTACACGCTAGGAGCTAAGACCAAGAATTAAATGAGCATGTTAGCGATAAAAAATTGCCAAATAAACAAATATCAAAAAATATATATACTTATATATAATATAATAAATATATAAATATAATAAATAATAATATATAATAATAATTATAATATATACGTTAAAATATAAATAATATATAATTACTTAAATATAATAATTAATTCATTGATATAGTACGCAGTTATTCAATATTAACTATCATAATATCAAAAACTATCTAAATAAATCTTATAATATTTCTTTTTTAATATATACTAACTCTATATTTTAAGTTAATATGAGAGCATGACGTAAGGTACGAGGGTATCCACAGCACACAAGGTGTGGCTATACCGTGTAAAGGATACCACAACAAGGGCGATAATAATAATAATAATAATATAAAAATCAATAATAATAATAAATATATAATAACATAAACAATACATTTCTCCAGAGCATAATAAAAATAACAATACATATAAAAATATAATAATAGAACAATAATAATAATAATGAATAATAATAATAATACATGAAAAATAAATAGATAATAAGTTATAATCAATAATACAAATGAATCATAAATACTGTCAGTACAGACATAAAAATAAATACCCGAATGTGAACAAACTTGAATCATATATACGCATAGAAATACAGAACTGAAGCCAACGGGCAGCAGCGGTCCAAAACAAAGGCGTAGAATTTGATACATCTGCAAGACGGATGAGCTGCTCTATGGAATTGCAAGCTGAGAGCTCCGAGAAATATGAAAGTATAAGAAAAAAGACCACAAAACAACAATAAATGAGTGTAAAATCTACCCGATTTAAAAAAAAAACAAACCGTACAACAGGAACAAAGTAGATGGGATATCAACGTTGTAAGAATAGTTTTCTTTGCCCTTTGTGAGGTATTCATTGATTCCCGCCATGAGAATCAATCTTCCACTCCGAAAGCAGTCACTTCCTGAAGCGTGGGGTGCTCTAGACGCTTCTATTAAGTGATTAGAGAAGTAAGAATCACTAGCAACTTTTTAATCTTTACCAACTGAGCTAATCTAATACAAGTGAGGTTGAAGACCACCTGATCCTTGATCATGGTTAAATTATTATAAATTGCATTCGATAATTGCTTGAATAATTTAATATAAAGTATGTAAATTCAGGCTATTAATTTATATACTAATTCTCTAAGAAAGGAAGCTACTGCTGTTCGATTTTAAAAAGTGATAATTACGACGGGCATATGTAGGCTAGAGCATTAGCGTCACAGAAAACTACCCACATCTTAAAACAATAGGGCGTGTCTCCGCTCTACCTGAACTTTGATAGTCAGCGATCTGGAGATTCAAGCTACTGTAACAAATGTTCTTCCACTTACCACAGAAGAGAGTACACTTCAACACAATATATATTATAATATATTATATATATAGTAATATATACTATATATATAAGAATATATATATATATAATAATAAAAATAATATATATATATATTATATATTAATATATAAATATATATATAATAATATATATATAATGATATAATATATCACTCAACCTTTGCCCCCCCTAAACGAAATCCTGCCTACCCATAAGTATATAATAAATATAGATAATATATATAGTATATATAAAGATAATAAATATAGATATATAGTTATATATAAATATAATATAATACTTATAATATATATATATATATATATATATATATAATTATATTAATATTTAATATATATATATAATATTATTATAAAGTTATATATATTTATATATATATATATATATATATATATATAATATATAGTATATATATATATAATTATAAAATATAATATAATCTATACTTTAATTATTAATTATTAGATATATTATTTGATAAGTAATAATAATAACAATTAAGAAAGCACCACTATAATAAAATAAATATAATAATATAATATAAATATATAAATATATAAATATAAAAATAATATAAAATAATATATATAAGTATAATATAATAATATATTATATATATATTATACTAATAATAAGTATAAAAATATAAATAAAAATATATAGATTAAATATTTAATATATATATATATAGTTAAAATATAATATATATAATATATCAATAAATATAGTATATATAATATAATATAATAAATATATATATAAATATATAATAATATAGAATAATATAATAGTATATAATATATTAAATACATAAATTAATCCTTAATCGATACAAATATACGATTTTTTTATCATTTTAAGTAAAAAAATATCTCCAACAAAAAGAGCACATTTGTAAGCTCCGTATCCTACACAAATGATTTTCATTTTCCACTCCGAACTTCTGAAAACCAAATTTCGTTAAGTAAACGAATGTGTGTAGAGAGTACATTCGCTTATGAAGAAAAAACAAATGCAAAACGCGAACGGTTCCACGTTAGTAGATCGCGAATTCACGCATGTGTGTGTGCCGCCTTAAGACTCATGACACAAACTTTTATGCAGGAATGAAACATAATCTAATTATGAATGAAATTTGCACAGAAATGTCTTACTGACAAGTGTGGATGGATGAAAAAAAATCGTGCCATAAACATAAAGGAAAAATGCTAAGTAATGCAAAATTTGATTTTTACTTTTTAAACTAAATTAAAAATTATATATAACAAATACGAAACTTTTAAAAAGTTATTAATTTGATTTTGAACTTTAGCCAATCAGGCTAGAAAGGACATTCGACAGGTGAAGAAGTTTGAAATACAATCCCTCGTTCAGATCTAGTAGTATTACCTAGAACAGATTCCTCCATCCTAGAATAAGGCAATTTGCCGTTAAAGCGTACACATTTGACAAAAAATGCGAATGGACAAAGATTTACACGTCTGTCAAGTTGTCAACTCGGTAATACTGTAAACAGCGACCCTCACATTTTTGAACAAAAATTTCTTAATTCAAGAAAGTTAGTTAAGTTAGCTTTTTTTATAAAATTGTTTAAGTGGCAAAGCTTCTGGCATAATTCTAAGAAGCTTGTCACTAAAGAATTTTCTTTAAAAAACTTAACTAACTTTTCTTAACTTAGAATTTTTAAACTTAGAACAATTATCGGTCTCAAAATGATGTGGGATCGCTGTCATGCAGTATTACTTCAACTCATTTCTACGATGCTGAAAATAATATGTTACTTATCAAGCGTAACAAAGTACGAAAAAACGGCGACATGGATATTTAGCCTTTATTATACTTTTCATGTTATATTCAGATAAGATCGACCCTTCATTTGATACTATGAAAGTATATAAATAGATTTATACATTTTATGAAGAATCGAAAGGCGTAATAATATTATATCAAGCTGGCTAAATAAATTAAATGAAACTACTTAAACCAAACAAAAATAATTACACAGCACAAATATAATTATTAAGCAGACTGCAATTAAATGCCAAAAAAAAAAAAAAAAAAAACTAGTTATAATTAAATACACTTGCCAATACCAATTATTGATAATTAAATACATGCAAAATAGACAAAATTATCTAGTAGCTTATGCCAGGCTTAAGTCTATAATAGGTTATAGAAACTACCAATCGAACTATCTAAACAATATAAAATTAATTATATGAGCGAAAGGATACCCTTCGTCTAATAATCTTACACCAATACAAATTCATTCAGTCTAAGGTAACAGTGGCTAGAACAAATTCTAAATCAATTTTCTAATACCAAACTAGGAACACATTACTTATTCCACTTTACTTGAAAGATATAAGACAAAATTATTACTGAAATGTATTAAAAGCGCCAAGAAGCAGTAAAAACAATTCAATAGTATAAAGAACAAGTAAAAAACACAGATATGTTGAGCGACTGTCCCAATCAATAACAGTTTAACAAATAGCTCATGGCAAACCCACACAGCACTATGTCAATAAATACTAAGTAC
>JABUQX010048142.1:0-2500 GCA_015478945.1 Trachelipus rathkii
GACTAGGATCAACCCACGCCCTTGCCATGCCGACTCTTTCGCTCTAAAAAAACCGATTGGAGCATATTATATATATTATATTTAGTGATCGAAATGGTCGTAATTCGTATGCGACCTGCAGATGTCACTAATTTTATTAACGTGAGTGTGCATTATCCGCGATGCAGAGACTAAACAGTCTCGGTATGAGGCAGGAGCATATATTGAATATTTATAAGTTAACATCCGCGGGATGCGGGACACTCCGAGGCGGCATGTTTTCAATATATTCACATATTATTACTTGTGCGTAATTACATTATAATATAATAAGTTTTATAAGAAGATAATTATAGTTATATAATATTTCTTACTACTATTAGTCGATTCAACCACTCACTATTATTAAATATATATATACTATATATATATATACTTGATTATATTATATAATTTTTTTAATAAGATAATTAATAAATAATATGTTTGTACATTGCGTTGTGTTCGTAGGTTTATTTCAGCACAATAAATTTAATTATATAATTAAAATTTGTTTACACGCTAACATTAAAATGGGTTGCGGGAAAAGAGGGACACCTACACACAACCCTAAAAGTGAGAGCACCATTACTAAACACTCTTTTTCGCATTAATCCGTGCGTGCGATACGTGTATAAATGTAAGAGATTTACGGATTTCGGGAGTTATACACATTTTCTTGCAATAGTATTTATATGATTGGGAAAATTACTCCATATTATGAGCACACTGTATGTAGGACGTGAAGACATCCAATTTTTTCAATGTGAACTTTTCGAGCTTATATTCGTGTGCTGAAGATGACGCTCCTCTGTATTCATATGTTTTTATTCCATTATGTATTGCAAGCCAGCAATTTGCAAATACACTACCACATTGGAACACTAGTGAGACAGGCTCGCTATTTGTATTTTCCTTGCATAGTTTAACTTATAGCGTGGAATACATTTGCATTTTGCTTAAATAACACTTCCACCAACTGATAGATCGTAAAATTTGATTTGTTTATCTAGTCCGTTTATTTTCCCTGTGAAATAGTTTTTCAAAAAATCCATTTGCACTGCACTTTGATAATGCGTTGTTCTTCATCTACTTACTGGACTGTAGAAATTACTCCAGTGAATCTGTATTGATTTACTTGTAGAAGATTTTGGTTCCTTGTATATTATTTTTTTTCTTTTAATGTAATGGCTAACTTAAATAGACTGTTTTGATTGAAGTTTTTTCCTTGCAAGTTTACTCAAGCGTGTGGGTAAAGATTTTGCTTAACTTTCCAACACCTGATTGGATCATGATTTGAATCTAATCGTTTTTTTCTTGGTGATTAGTTTTCAAATCATTTGCACTACATCTTTTGGTTAATGCGGAGTTATCTTCACCTACTTGGACTGTAGAAATTTCTTCTTTAGTGAACTGTATTGAATTTACTTGAAAGGTGTTGGTTCTGTAGATTTGTTTTTCTTTCCTTTTAAGTGGGGGCGATAATAGACTGTTCGGATTGAACTTTTCAACTGCAACACAAAGTAACGATCTAACTTTTTCTAATATCGTTACAAAAAAAAACTTGCTTTATAAAGGGAATCTAAGTAAGTTGCATATAGTATGAAGCGTCATTAATTTCCACAAAACCAAAGCGTTTTTTCTACCTCTAGTTTAATCTTTCATTCTTTTTTTAAACCGTCATTCATTTTCATTTGAAGATGTTCAAAATGCTTCCTTAGTTGAGTTTAATGGTATTACATAAGAGAAGAAGCTGTAAGGCGCTGATTTTTTTGGCTAGTTTCTTCAAAGGTTTCAATAGCTTTAATGCAGTGTGAAATGATGTCATTTTCCAAATTAAATGAAATGTTAACTTTTGGAATACGAACTGGCGTTAAAGGCAAGAGATTCTTTGAGCAATACTTTTTTCCATCATATGATGTGTACTAATCCAGCGAGTTGGAATGTCTTTGATAACATCAAGATACGGAATATCAAGCTGTTTTTTAATTGCTTTCAACTCATTTACATTTTATTTTCTCTCAATTCATCTTAAGTATTTTTATCATAAAATTCTTTATCAAATCTCGACAATAAACATCCCCGCAACATCCGCAGGGCAAGGCGCGATGCCGATCGGATGCGGTATCTTTAATAATGTGCGGATGCTCCCCGGATGCGGAGCGGATTTACCTCATCACTATATATATATATATATATATATATATAAATAACGCTAATAATAGAAATTATTACTATATTACCTCTCATATATATATATATATATTAAACATAGTATATCTTGAACCAATATAATATAGAGATGATTATTATATGGTAGAACCTTCATTGATAAGCATACCGCTATTAATCACGAAGGTATGGCAGACATGGTTTTCCCGAAGGGGGCGCGCAGATCCTCCTTGTCTAATCAGAACAAAATGAATGACGTTAAAAAGCATACAGGATCAAGAACGAATTCCATTCACATTTGTTTTATAGG
>JABUQX010048143.1:5000-45000 GCA_015478945.1 Trachelipus rathkii
TTCCTTTGTTGTCTGCTCCATATGTCTGTCCTGCATTGATATGCTTAATTATCTGTACCCACCCTGATTATACTTGTCTGTTATTTGTCAGACCAACAGCTCTATGTCTATTTCATCTTATGTTTTACCTTTTTCCTTTGACTGTCCTTTAGAAATTTTAATATTTTTTTAATTTTATGGTTTTCAGATAATATAAATATATATAAAATTAAACTATAAATAATATAAACTATATTATATATACTTATACATAACAAATACATAATATATATATATATAGTATACGTAACTACCAACATAACAAATAATTGATTGTTATGTCATTACTAATATAATAATTATATAAATAAAAATAAACCTATAAACCCTAGCCATACCAGATGAATATAAAATAATATCAAATTTACCCCAAACCACTTAACTTATCCCAGACTGGGGGTAAGGTGGTCAACATGCACCCAACAGAAAAGTAGTAGAAGAATGTGACGCAAGTTAAGAAAAGAAAAAGCCCAGTTTTAACGCCCTCTTCAAAACCTTCTAGTGAGAATCGTCGTAGTAGAAAATTCCACAATAGGGCTTCAGGGACTGCGACGGGCCCTCACTATGGTATCTCATCAATGTAGGGTTCACCTTGGCAGGTGGGGCACACCATACCCTCCCCTTCCCTTCAACGGGACTAATTTCATAATTAAAACTTATTTTTCGTATATTTGTTTGATTGATGATTGATTTAAGATCTTATGTGAGCTAAACCATAGTAACTTGGAAAGAAAAACACACACTCACACAACACACACCCACACAACACACACACACACACACACACACACACACAAGCGCCTTTTTTTTCTATGAACTTCCGCACGATCTGGAGGTGCGAAAGTTTCCCAGGTTTATATATATATATATATATTATTATATATTATATATATATTATATCTATATTATTATATATCACAAATTAATATATTATATTTCATATATATAATATATATATATATATATATATTTAATTTATCTTTAACAGCCTTACGATAAATTGAAAGAAAAAAATTTGCAAGAAAATGAAATTGTTTCATAAAAACAATATCAGAAACTGAAAAAATGGCCTATTACTTTATTATGTAAATACTAACCAACAATATTGTTAAGTTAAACCCTCTTTGTAATTCACATTTGATAATTGAAATTTAACAAAACGAAAAGATTTTGACTTAAAATTTTTTTTGCAAAAAATTTATGGATGGAAAGTTTTATTGAACTTTCCTTTCCATCTAGTGGAACTGATCTGCATTTTAAACTTTCAAGATAATTAAAGAAAGTTTTTGTTGGAAAGTAGTTTTAAAGTTATGTTTATTTCTTTGATTAAACTTCAAATATATTTAACTACAAAATAAACAGGAGAATCATACATATAAATACTGCCCAATAGCGTGTGGCTTTGATATAAGATAATGAAATGTTTCATTTTTGAATTTTTTTTTTTAAAACCAAAGTTGTTAAATTGTATATTTTTTATCATAAAGAGAATATCTTTATAAAGCAATATAAAATGATTCCATATATTGAAAGAATATTTTTTAAAGGCATTTAAATTTCTGTCCTTCTGAATTGTAAAAGTGTGTGTGAATGTGTGAATGAAGCTCTTTTCTTGCACGTATTCTACAGATTATATGTATATAACAATCTAAAATTTTCTTTTAGCGTATATTGTGAAAATATTTATGAAGGCATTGAAATTTGTGTAAGATTGAATTTTTAAGTATATACAGGAATGAAAATTTTTAGTGTACGTATTCTTACCGATCTGACCATTTACGCACACACACACTTACGTTCATTCACGCAAACACACGCACACACGCACATCGCACCACAAATTCTTGCCCACCCTTACACGTGCTTATAAAGATTTGTTTTCATCAAGAAAGAAAATCAGAATCTTTTTTTTTCTTGAAATTTTTGGATCTTTTTCGAGACACTTATCCCAATCTTCTATTTTTCTTTTGTTCTTGAATTGTCAAAGTACTTCAAAGGCTGATTGTCAATCACCTGTAGTACGTTTTCAAAACTGTAGAATGACAAATAATACATTCAGGGCCCTCGTGCCTGGGTGTACATTGGATTTTGATTACAATATCCATTACAAGGATGTCTTCCAAGAAAATTTAATTGGCCAATTGACAATGGTTCCGGGAACTATAATTGCCTCCATGATCATGGACAAAATCGGAAGATTTTAATTTATGTGTTCCTAACTTTTTATTTTCGAGAGTTTTTGCACAAAAAGCAGAACCAAAGTTGGGTAGAAAAGTTTCTTCATCTAAAGGAGAAAAAAAAAAGGTAGATACAAGTTTTGGAGGGTTTGTGAGATTTCCGATTGAAGAAGAAGAAGAAGAAGAAGAAGAAGAAGAAGAAGAAGAAGAAGAAGAAGAAGAAGAAGAAGAAGAAGAAGAAGAAGAAAGAAGAAGAAGAAGAAGAAGAAGAAGAAGAAGAAGAAGAAGAAGAAGAAGAAGAAGAAGAAGAAGAAGAAGAAGAAGAGGAAGAATATAAAGGAAGAGGAAGAGGAAGATGAAGATGAAGACAGCCAAAGAAGAAGCCAAAGAAGAAGACGAGGAAGACAGTCGGAGAAGTAGAAGATAGAAAAAGAAAGAAGAAAGCACAAAGAACGAAGAAAAAAGAAGGAAGAAAGAAGAAGAAGAAGAAGAAGAAGAGATGAAGAGGAAGGAGGAAGAGGAAGAGGAAGGGAAGAGAGAAGAGGAAGAGGAAGAGGAAGAGGAAGAAGAAGAAGAAGAAGAAGAAGAAGAAGAAGAAGAAGAAGAAGAAGAAGAAATATTTTCACTCTTTACTTAACATAAAAAATTATTCTCTCTCCCTGCTAACATTTTCTTAAGCACTGAGTATTCCTGTCTTGAAAATATATAATATACTAAAAATCAGAAATAGTAGTATAATTAAAAAATGATGCTTAAAATTTTCCGATTGTAGAGCCTATATTCGCAAAATACTATAATATATATATATATAATAATATATATTATATATATTTATTATATTGATATATATTATACTATATATATATTATAAACCTATATTATATATTATATGTTGGTGCAACTGGCGGTTTACATTTTTTTTTTTACGCTTTTTTAAATAATTTGACCAAAATGTAAGATCAATTCGTCATTTAACAACAAAACTAAAATATTCTTTTCCTTAAAACACGGCATGATCAACTCGTACCAACGGGAGCAACATGACGAAAACCTTTCAATAAGTGCCCGACGAGAGCAAAATGGAAATTTGCTGCAAAGAAAAAGCATGCACCAATAATAAATAATTCTTTAAAAACAAAAACACAAACTCAGTACGCTAAAATAAACACTCACATTTAAAACTCAATCCAACAGAATGGTCTAATTGCTTAAAATACCATTCCAAAGATTCTCGCGTACTCATCATCACTCTCTCTAAAGTCTGAAAAAAATAAGAATTACAATAAAAACAAATGGGGATTAATCAAATTATCAATTCTCTCCAAGATCAAATCCGAGTGACATTATCTTCACCTTCTCCTATCTCAAATAAATCATAGACCAAAAACTATAGAGAATTAAAATCAAATGGTAAAATTAAGAGTTTAAGAAAGAACTCGAGGAAACTCAAAACTGGTGAACTGCTGTTAACAGTGAAAAACTTTGATATGTATATATATATATATTTTAAAAATTTCAACTTTCCTTTTAATAAGCTTACATTTGTATCAAAAGTTCCTTGCGATTCAAGAGTGTGAAGATTCTGCTCAAGAAGAGACAACCCAGAAGCATACAAGGACACCTCATCCAACTGTAAAATAGAAATAGCCACCCAGAACAAGGCTTGGTGAATTGGAGATTCCTAAAAATAAAATAAAATAAAAGTAAAATATATGAACAATTCCAATTCTTTAAAAAACAATAATAACAAATACAACAATGGTAACAATGACAATAATAATAATAATACCGTTTAAAGTCTTTAAAAACTATACTACAAACAAATTAAATGTAACCAACCGGTCTCAAAAGCGGCTGCAGTCGAGTTAAGCACATAATAATGGCTTCGATTAAAGTAATGTCAGAGAAGCTTTCTAACGCCTTCACTAATATCCGTAGCAGCTGCTTCATATCATGATCAGTTATACTCTTACCTAAAAGAAAATATAGAAACAATTACAAATATATAGAAAGTACATAGAAACATCTAGAAACAAATACCATCATACTTACTTATACATCCAAATACAATTAAAGCTCTTGGCTGTAAAGCAGGATTGTACTGAAAAGCAAAACTTTTAGAAAGACCTGTCCAAGTTTGTAACCAATTGCAATCCATAATGTCTTTCATACAGGCCTCCATCAACTCGAGTAAAGCATCTGTGATAGTTTCTAATGAGCTGAGAGAAAGTTTTTCGCGGTCACCTGAGCCGAAAGTATTGCTTCTGTCATTGCCGAATCGCCCAGAAAACAATCCACCACCAAACCTTTGAATTTTAAATACAATAAATAAATAACCTAAATCAGGCAGTGTCATAGAACAAAAAAAAGTATGATTCTTAATAAAACTAAACATTAGTAAAAACTTTATATAATTACTGAAGAGACGTGTAGCATGGTAGATTCCAATTTGTCAGTTTCAATTTATTTAATTTTATTGGATAAAATGAGTACCAGTTACACTTAGAAGATAAACGGTCTTTCATTCGTGTCAAGTCTGACACAGGATAAAAGTTTTAAATTCAACCATTGACTGGAATGAAATGGAGATAAGCAATGTTCACCATGAAATGGAGATAAGCAATGTCCACCATGAATGGAGATATGCACTGTCCACCATGAAAGTACTGAAATTATATCCTTGTAATACAACTATTAAATCTATTTTAATTCCAATATCAACATTCCTCCATATAAGGAGGAGTTTTAGTTAAGGGTCACCGCAAGGATTTGAGTTATAAATATTTTAAGCGCAAGTAGATTTTAGACTAAACTTTTACCTACTGGCAGTGCTTTTATTGCATTATGCGATATTTCTCCAGTATGTAACCTTCATTCAACATATATTCATTATTTGAGATACAGGCTAAATTTTGATTACATTTCACAATATTTTGAGCTGCTACTTATTTTTCTTCTTGATACGCCTTTACATTTTTTATCCTAAACTTTCCAAAAACTGTTATCAGCCTATTTATTGTCCCACATGCCCTCGATATATCCGAAAACTTCTATTAGTTGGCCTTTTAGTTGCTTTGTTCAAGTATTTCAGAATTGACTAATTAACTAACATGTAGTATAGACATTACATTAGACAAATTCAAAATCAAATTTATTACTTTTAACAGACCTTCTATTTTCTTTCAAGGATCTCCCACTCTCTCCTTTTCTTCTATAATCGCTTTGACACACTTTAAAGCCAAGTGTACCGGGGTATGTTGGCATTTAAACTTGAAATTCATCATTCTTCCCTTACCCCCAACCCCATTAATGATGACCTATACACTCTCATCTATTTTTCTATTCCTTGATCACCTCTAATTTATAATTAGATGCTTAAATTTGGAATACAACTACTATACATTTTAAAAATATTTCTACAAATACCAAAATGAAAAATAAAAAAAAAATTTCTACCATAGCCCTTCAACTACTAAGCAAGGGAAAAAATCATTAATAATATAGAAATAAACTGAAAGCAAATATTGCATCGCTTCTTTGCTACCTATCCTTGGTATGAATCTTGCTTTGACTCGGAGGTTGCTTCGGTGACTGCTGAAAAAGTGGGGGATGTGATCTCCGAGGGAATGGGAAGGTTCATTCAATCTTCTACTAAACTTTTTTCTCCTCAAAATCTGTGGTTCGATGGCAACTGTTCTCGTGTCCTTTACGATAGAGACATTGCCTATCGGAAATGGAAAAAATCTCCTTCTCCCATCACTCTTGCCAATTTTCATTCAGCTCGGAATCGTTGCAGGGATATTATTCGTCAAGTTAAGCGTGCTTTCACAAAAAGATATGTGCTGACATACTTTTGATAAAAATTTCTGCTCCCTTGCCAAAAACATCTCTAATAAATTCTGAAAATCTGCCTTTCCTCCTCTCATTCGCTCTGACGGATCTGTAGCTAATACTCCTTCTGAAAAGACTAATCTCTTCGGCCTCCTTTTTTTCATCTAATTTCACCTTAGACGATTCTGGCAACCCTCCTCCTACTCCTTCTCCCCCTGTGATTACACATGATCGTGTGCATGAGATCCTGAGATTTATGAACGTCAGGAAGGCTAGTGGCCCAGACGGCATTAATCCCCGTGTTTTGAGGGAGTGTGCTTGTTTAGCTTTACTCTCTCTGCCTTAATTCTAACACTTTCCCTCAATGCTGGAAGCGCACACATATATTCAAAAAACTCCAAAAAAAAAAGGGCAGCCGCTCTGATCCTTTTAACTATCGACCTATAACTAACTCTCGCTTGTATTCTGTCCAAAATCTTTAAAACTCTTCTCAACTCGCATTTCCTAAATCATCTGAAATCTAATTTCCTCTTTTCTGATTACCAGTATGGTTTTCAACGTTCGAGGTCAACCGGTGACATTCTTTCCTATTCACTTATTTTATGTCTTCAGCCTAGAACTATGGGGAAGCTTGCGTGGTGGCGTTGACATATCGAAAGTCTTTGGGTATGGCATGCGTCACTACTATCTAAGCTCCCTTCCTTTGCGGTTCTCCTTCTCTTTGCCTAATCTTGTCAATTTTTCTCAGAATCGCTTCATATCGGCACTTGTTGATGGAGCGACCTCTTCTTCCTTTCCTGTTAATTGGGTGCTCTTCAAGGTTCTATTCTACAACTTTATTCTTACTTTTCATTAACATTCTCAGCTGCTTTTTTGACCCAACTTATTCTTATGACGATGACTCAGCTCTCCATCCTTCCACTCATTTCATCTCTGCTCCCTCTTTTGCTTCTAGAATTGATTCTAGACTTCAGCTTTCCGATTCTATTCTTGCCGATTTGGATGGGATTTCCCGGTGGGATCGCCTCAACCTTGTGAAGTTCAACTCTTTAAAACCAACTTTTTCACATCTCCCTCTCAAACACACCTCCCAACTTTCCTATCTTTTTCGACGGCTCTCCCGCCTCACCTATGAACAACATAAACACTCTTGGGCTAAACATAAACTATCTTGGAAACCTTACATCACAACGGTTGCTAAGGTGGCTTCAAAGAAGCTGGGAGTTCTGTTCAGGTTAGAATTTTTTCTTCCAAAGTTACTCCTATTATATAAGGGTCTTATCCGCCCTTGTATGGAGTACTGTTCAAACATTTGAGGGGGCTCCGGTTCCGCTCTTTTATCGGATAAGGTTGAGGTTAAGGCTAAAAGATTAAAAAATTGTCAACTACTTTCAAACTCCCTTGACCATCTAACTATGCGACGTGACGTTGGTGCACTATCTCTTTACTATAGGTACGTACTATAATGGCAGGTGCTGGAGTGAGTTGAACTCTCGCATTACCCAACCAATGCGTCGACCTTGTTGTACAAGGGGTGTCCGGCTTTCTCCTGAAATTTGTGTGAATATTGTGCCTCCTTTCCAGCCACCTCTTTTCTGTGGAATTCTCTGCCTTCACCGGTTTTCATGCAGTAAATAATCTCCCTCTCTTCAAGTTCTCCGTCTGCGGTTACCTCAGTGATTTGTGTTAGGCTTGGAATGGGGTGGGTTCTCCCATAATTTTCTATTTTTTCCCCTTTCTCCAAAAGGGCTCTGCAAGTGAACGGTGGTTACTTGAATTTTTTTTATATAATATATATATATATATATATATATATATAATATATATTATATATATATATATATATTTATTAATATATTATATTATTATAAAATAATTTTTTTTAATTTTTATATATATAATAATATATATATATATATATATATAGTACCATGTATTATATAATAATAATAATAAATAGATAATAATAATAATAATAACAATAAATGCCTTAAAAATTCCTAAATGTACCTTGTAGATCGATCACTAGCATGACGATAAGACGATCTGAAGGCAGTCACTGCAGCAGATTTCACTTTACTGATACCGCAACAATAAATAATAAACTTTGGCAAAGAAAATTGTCAGAGCAAAAACTCTTTGGTTTTTCTAAAATACATATATAATATATATATATATATATAGATATATATATAAGAATATATTATATATATTATTATATATATATTTATATATAGGATATATAAGAATATATATAATATTATATATATATAGTATATATATTATTATAAAACCCAGTGAAAAATACAAGAATTTCAATCATACTTACTTATTACCTGTATTTACCTGGCCGTCTATTTTTGTAAATTGGAATGCTTAGTTGCATTTATTATTGCTATTATATATATATATATATATATAGTATATATATATATATTATAGTATATATATATAATATATATATATATATATATATATATATATATATATAATATATTATAATTATATTCATTTAGTATTACCACATAGCCTCTTAATCCTGAGTAATTGTCACCCCCCCCCCCCCCCCCCCCCCCCCCCCCCCTCGGAAAGTATTTTGTATGGTTTCCTGACAAGTGGAAGGTGCAGGAATATTTAGGCCGATAGCAAGCCCTGCTTCAGGACGCGACGTAGTGCGAATGGCTTGCCACGTAAGGGCCGTGCGTGTTCGCGATCCTAAGTACGCTGGGCTTGTCCAATGCGAGAAGCATGAGAAGAGTGATTTGTTGTGAATAGACTGTCTGTTGTATGTTGGTAGTGATGTGTTTGTATTGAGATTAGTATAATTACACTATGCCATAAAAGTGCCAATACGTAAAATTTACAGAAAATCTTCCTACTACGACATTGTGTCCGTTCGACGTGGCCGCAACTAGAACTCGAACCCATACTGAGAGGAATCCTGTTCTTAAGGTGAGCCAAAAATTTTCATTTCTAGATACAAACATATAAATAAATATATATATATATATATATAGTATATATATTATATATAATATATATATATATATATATATATATATATATATATATATATATATAGATAGATATATAATATATATATATATATATATAATATATTCTTTCTTTCTTTCTTCACCTTCATCTTTCCCCAAGATTGGGGTAAGGTCTGCACAAGCATCGGAAAAGAAAAGCAGCTGAAGAATATGACAAACGCATCGAAAAGAAACCCAGCCTTACCGCCCCCTCTGCACCATTATTTAGTGAGAGCTCGTCACAGACAGAAAATCCACCCTAGAGCAGCATGGACCGCGACGAACCCTCACTATGGTAAATCGTCATGTAAGGGTTCATCCCCTGCCCAGGTGGGCCACAACCATGCCCCCATACAAAACCCCCCATTCTCTCCTTACATGCACCTTTATTCTCGCTGCTGCCAAAACTCACATTTCTCCCCTTTACTCTTTTTCAGACATTCGTTCACCGACCTCAATCCACTTTCTCTTCGGTCTCCCAGCCGGTCGGGTTCCCAACACACTCACCCAACTATACAATCCGCTTAACCAATCCTTACTATCATTCATCCTTCCACATGACAAACCATCTCAACATAACTTTCATTATTCCTCATTTACCCCTTTCTTCACCACCACCACCACTCTCCTAACCACGTTCTTTCCTCTCTTTATCAATTCTTCTCCACACCTAAGCACACCCCTAAGATTTCCATCTGAACACATTGAACTTTAGATCGTGTATACTTCTTATTCCAGACCATAGTCCACTACTATACTACCATAAATTAACACAAGTAACAACATACCCTCATGTAAGACCTAGCACACTCAAGTTAGCCCTTTGCATTCACCAACAGAAATTAATTGCACCAGCCACTTCTCTGCCATTCACAACCTTTCCTACTACCCACTCTGCATCGCCGTTCCCTCTCATCCAACACTATACCTAAATATTTAAACTCAGACACTTAGATTCTAGCTGCTCACCATCTAACATAACTTCACACTGATGAGTGTTCTCAACTCACAACCATAACCTTACTCTTATCCACGTTACTTTCAAGCCCCTCCTTTTACCACACCCTGCCAAATCTCTCTATCAATCCTCTCAAACTCTCTCAGAATTCGCCACACAGAACCAAAAAATCATCCGCATATAATAGGTGGCACCCTCCACTCAACTCCAATTCTCCACCATTCTAACACCATTCCTGCCTATCCCCACCTCAAATTCTTTTCATAACCCCCATCCATATACAAATTGAATTAACCAAGAGACATAAACACAACCCTTGTCTTACTCCGCCTATTATCCTAAAACAATCCACATTGACACCATTTATTCTTACACACGGCTTCACTATCGTCATACATACTTTGAATTCCAATTCAGAAAAGCCTACCACCAACACTCAATATCACTAACACCTGCCATAACGCCTCCCTATTACTGTCATACGATACGCCTGTTGCAAATCCATAAACGCGAATACAATTTATTCTTTTCTCCCCATTTTCTCAATCATTTGTTCAATGTTAAGATTTGATCCACACATCCTCTAGCACCCTCCTAAAACGCACCTTGTCTTCACCAATTCAGTCCCTCAGTCACTCGACGCACTCTTTCGACCAAAAATACAAGCATATACCTTCCCACAACACTCAATAAACTTATTCCCCTATTAATTCTACAGTTCCCCTTTTCTCCTTACCCTTATACAAGGGTTAACTATTACCGCTCTCCTCAATCCCTTGATTATTACCCTCCATAAACGCTTTATACCACAACTTCCAATCCAATCAATCACCATCTCGCCTTCCGCTCTGATCCCATTTCACTAGTAAATTTCATCTTCATACCTGCAAGATTACCATTCTTCAACTTTCTCACCCCCCCATTACCTCCTCCTTACTATAACCTCATCCCCAAAATACCAATTCCTTCTTGCACCATCAAAACCCACACATTCACTAACAACCTCATCATTACTGTTAATATGTGCAGATTTTCGAAGTGTTCTTTCCACACTCCCTCACATCCAGTTCATCAGTTACAAAAACACGCACCATCCCTATCATTATTCTAAGCAGATTCCCCTTATTCTCATTCTTAACTTTGCGCGCTTCCTTCCAGAAGAGCTCCTATTTCCTTTATTCGCTCATTCATCCTCCTTCCAAACTGTTTTTTTTTTTTTTTTTTCATTTACCTTTTTTTTTTCCTACGTATGACCCTTTTAGTATTTCTTTTTTCGCCTTTTATATAATTCCAAAGCATCTTTCTTTTGAATCTTCATCATTTGCTTTAAGTACAATTCAACACGCTTCTTTTTTTACCTTTAACGCTTTCATCACCTCTTCATTCACCATTCGCTGTTAACATCTACTTCCTACTTAGCACATCCACACACTTCCTTTTGCAACTACTAACAATGCTTCCTTCATTCCCCCAGATTTGTTGATCAGTGTCAACTTGTTCACATTCAAAAGACCTTTTACTAGCGAGCGCTCTTACATACTTATCCTGATTGTCTTTGCTCACTTAAACTTCTCACTCTTAATTACCTACTTCTTTCGTATCACCTTCCTCTACCATCCAAGCCCCCAACTACTTAATTTTACATTAGAAACAACATTATGATCCATAATCCCATTCCTAAAACCCCTAACTGATTAACATCCAACACATACATTAACAGTCTCCTTCTTCACCAACATAAATCAAGCATACTTTCACTTCGATACCATCTCTACTACCACCAACTCTAGTATACTTATGGCATACTCTTGGTTTTAAAGAAAGTATTATCTACACACATACTCTCTCTTCACAAAAGAAATCATCACCTTCCTACCATTCTCATTTGCTCCCGCCACCCCAAAACCACCTGTTTGTATACTATCCCTTTTTTGATCACCTATCCAACCAATTCAGGTCCCCCCAAAACTATCAATCTGCACCTATTCACCCCATCCAAAACATCATTCAGATTCAGACTTCTAGTACTCACACTCTTCAACGTTGCCTTCAGATGGACCTACGTCACAACCACAATACCTTACCTTTTTCAAACTTAAATTTAACCATTAGAATCCCTAAGACTCACACAATCAAAGTCTCCCATAGCTTCTACCACACGTCACTCATCAAAATTGCAACTCCTTCTTCGTCCTCTCTCATTCTCTTCCACGACCAGCACGCACACATTTCACATCACACCACTAATTTTCACCGTTTCCCTTTCATCTTTGTTTAGTCACAGCGAGCAAATCAAATTTGCCCTTTCTAGAATACATCCATCACCCTCTCTCCTCTTCTCATCAACATTATTCTCTGACATTCCATGTACCCATACGATTCAATACAATTTCCGCCGAAAGTTTGAAGGTCGTTTACGGCGATCACGACCTCCGAGCCTGCAGTAGCATTCCTTGCCAAGAAATAGATGTAGTAGCAGCCAACCCACTACCACCTCCCTAGGCGACTTCTACGACACGCAGACATACGATGGGAAATTCTTTCTCCCCCGCACACAGGGATATAGTAGTAGGGATGTCTGTAAGGTTTTATCTAGAAGTGGGGTGTGTAGTAATATGTTGCCTTCAGGATGAGTGTGTGAATATGAACGCAAAAGAGAAAGACGCACTGAAGAATATGAACGCAAAAGAAAAGGCGCACCATTAAAAATGGAGGTAATTTCATCGCTGAGTATGCGTGTACTCTCCCTCATATATTATATAATATATATATATATATATATATATATATATATATATATATATAATATATATATATATATATATTGATATATATATAGTATATATATATATTATATATATACCAAAGGATTGCACGAAACTGGTGTTGTGAGAGTCCCCAATGCTTCTTCGCCCCCCCCCCCCCCCGCATCTCGATGCGAAGTCATTGCAGAGACGGTCTGTCGCTGCCCCTTCTAAAGAAATCCGAGGATTGCTTGGGACAATCTATCTCAATTATTTTCATCACCTTTTCTGTGCTTTTTTTTCAAATTTCGGGGGCATATGCCCGGCGCATGCCTCAGTTCTTCTACTATAAGCCGGGGACATAGAAAGAAACCTGGGACCTGAAATCTGTTTGTGCCCCATCTGCAACAAAATCGTAAGAAATTCCATCCACTGCAATAGGTGTGAGCGGTGGTTCCACAAACATTGCTCACCTTTCAAAACGCTTCCTCCAACAAACCATGACTGAATATGCCAAATCTGCACCCCACTCACAATAGCCTACTGCCCAAAGACGAACAAGCAAAAACATCACAAACATATTACAAATTAACATAAACGGATTAAATAACAAAAACAAAGAAATAGAAATATTCTTTAAACAACACAATATCCACATAACACTAATTCAAGAAGCACACCTTCCTGAAGACTACCCAGAACCCAAATTTTATGGATATGACTCCATTAACACACCACAAACCACAAAAAACTCACTCTATTAATCCTCATATATAACTCATTACCATACACAAACACCACCACACTCACAACAACATTACTAAACGACAATACACCAAAATTCAAACTTTCAATATAATGATCAACAAAAAGCCTCATAACATAATAAACCTTTACATCCCACATCACTACACTGTTCCAAAAATTACACCCCAAACTCAAACCTTCCAACCATCATAATACTAGTGATAGCAATGCACATCATCCAAGATGGAACAAAAATCAAAGTGCAGATCAAAGAGGAGCTCATTTAATAACATCTAGAATTACCCCACAAACAAACCAATTAAATAGGCCTATATCCCCAGACCTAACATTATGCTCCTCAAATCTCCACACAAAACTTCCATGGTTAACACAAACCGACCAAAACTCTGACCACCTCCCCATAATCTTAAAATACCTTATAAGAAAACATTCACAAATTCCAAAAAAAGCAGATTGGACAAAATTCTCAGAACACATAAAAAATAATACTCAATCTATAACAATTTCAAATACCACAACACTAAACATGGCCATACCAAAATTTCACTTTAAAAATCATATATATATATATATATATATATATATATATATATATATATATATATATAATATATATATATATATCATATATATATATATTTTATATATTAAATAATTGATATGTGTATCTCTACAGATTATGTATAGTATTTTCTGTCTTTCTCATCTTCCTCTTTGCCCCAGATGGGTAAGGTGCGCTACAAGCATCGGAAAGAAAAGCAGTAGAGAAAACATGACAAACGTCGAAAAGAAAGCCCAAGCTTACCGCCCCTCAGTAACATTAATTAGTGAGAGCTCGTCACCAGACAGAAAAATCCACCCTAGCAGCATCATGGGAACCGCGACGACCCTCACTAGGGTAAATCTCAATTAAGGGATTCATCCCCTGAGGCCAGCGTGGCCACAAACATGCCCCATTAAAAAACCCGCATTCTTTCCTATCATGCACACTTTATTCTCGCCTCTGCCAAACTCACATTCTCTCCTTCAGAAATTCGTTTCACCGACTCAATTTCCCCACTTTTCTCTTCGGCTCTCCAGCCGGTCGGTTCCCAACACACTCTCACTATACATCCGCCGAAAACCCAACCGACTTTTTCATTCATACCTTTCACATGCACCAACCATCTCAAGCATTACTTCATTATTCTCTCAATTACCCTTTCTCACACCACACAACTCTCTAAGACGTTCATTCCTCATTTTATAATTATTTTCCACCTAGCAATGCCCTAAAGATTGTCCAGCTGAACACATGAACTTTAGATCTATACTTCTTATTCCAGACCATAGTCTCACTACCATACAATAACACAGTAACAAAACATTACCCTCATGTAAGACCTAGCGCACTCAAGACTTAAGTCCCTTAACATCCACCAATAATTGCACCAGCCACCGTCCTGCCATTCACAACTTCCTAATACACTACTACAATCCGTTCCCTTCTCATCCAACACATACCTAATATTTAAACTCAGACACTTGCCTCCAGCTGCTCATCATCTAACATAAACTTCACACTGAGGACTGTCCTCACTCACAACCATAACCTACTCTTATCTACGTTTACTTTCAAACCCCTCCTTTTACATACCCTAGCCAAATCTCTCTACGAATCTTCTCAAACTCTCTTCAGAATTCGCCACACAGAACCAAATCATCCGCATACAATAGGTAGGGCACCCTCCACACCTCTCCATTCTCCATCATTCTAACACCATTTCCTGCCATCCCCACCTCGAATGCTTTCATAACCCCCATCCATATACACATTGAATAACCAAGAGACATAACACAACCCCTGTCTCACTCCGCTATTTAATCCTAAACCAATCACCATTGACACCATTATTCTTACACCACGCTTCATATCGTCATACATACTTTTATCCATTCAAGAAGCCTACCACCAACACCCATATATCACTAATACCTCCCATAAAAGCTTCCCTATTTAACTCTATCATACGCCTTTGTAAACCATAAAACCTAAATAAGTTTATTCTTCTTCCTCCCTCATTTTCTCAATCATTTGTGTTCAATGTAAAGATTTATCCACACATCCTCTACCACTCCTAACGCCACCTTGTTCTTCACCAACAAGTCCCTCCAGTCACTCGACGCACTTGTCAACCCAAAATACCAGCATATACCTTCCTACAACACTCAATAAAACTTATTCATATATAATTCTATTATATATATATATATATATATATATATATATATATATATTAAATATATATAATATATATATATATATATATATATATAATATATATTATATAGATTATATATATATATATATATATATATATATTATATATATATATATATATATATATATAATATATATAATATTATATATAATATATATATATATATATATATATATATATATATATATATATATATATATATATATATATATATATATATATATATATAATAAAATAAATAATATATATATATAGTAGAATAAATATATATATAATATATATTATATATATAAACATAAACCTAATTAATTTATATTTCCCCCCCGCCCCATCTACATCGCAACATGGTCCACGGGATTATATCCTAGACCTATCCTCCATAGCAATAAAATAACCTGATATTAGCCGGGACTTCAATGCACATCACACATCAAGATGTGACACACTTATTTACATTAACTTAGTAACAAGAACAGAAACCAACCTAAACGAAGCCCTCTAGAACATGACCAGAACTCGACATCTTCCCCGATATCTCCTTCTGTTCCCTTCAAATTCAAGTTAACACAACATGACAAACTTTTCACGCTCTCTCTCTCTCTCTCTCTCTCTCCTCAGATCACATCCCAATACTGTTCACAATTCAACATAAACACCGTACACATACATCTTTTAAAAAAAAGCAAATATTAACCACAGGAAAGCAATCTGGCAAACATACACTGATAGCATAGAACAAGACCTAGAGAGTCTCTCCAAATAGCTAATTTTTCTTCTTTCAATAAAACAATACAATACTTTAATAAAATAATTCTAAACGCATCCAAAAAAATATATCACTCATGGCAACCGCAAAAAAATTCACACAACTTTTCAACTGAAACAGACACTCTAATAAAACAAATAAACTCAACCAAACAAAATAGACAACCGAATCAGAATCAACCAAACCAAATGACATACTTCAATAATAGAATAAATAAAGTAATCAACTTAAGCAAGAAAAGGAATTGGCAACAATACAACCAAACACTAAACCATAAGTCCAACAAAAAAAAAAACATACCACACACAAACCCCCTCCAACCCACGAAGATATCTTTAAATAAAACAATAAAATTACCAGCCCAAAAACCCAATGTAATATTATTACATAACACTATTCAAGAATCAGCCATAAACCCATAATCCTCATCAATAAACAAACAATTAAACGAGTTAAAAAGTTAAAAAAAAACTGCCCAAGAAGTACTCAACAGTATCAAAAACCTTAAAAACTCCCAAGCAGCAAAACCAGACTAAAATATACAATATTCATCTCAAACACTTGGGAACCAAAGCTATCCCAGTCCTAACTCAAATATTCAACGCTGGATGACAAACTAACACTCTCCAACCACTCTGGAACAACGTGCATATAAAGGCAAATAAACCACTTAACACAGCCTCGTACAGAACTATGTCATTACTCTATAGTATGAAAAGTATTAGAAAAATTATTCCTAAATACAATGTCTCCCTTTATCCCCTTATCAAACTCACAACATGGATTTAGGCAAAAACACCCTAACCAATCTAACACAACAACCGAACTCCTCCCCTTTCTAGTACTCTCCTGGTAGCAATAAACATTAAAAAGTTATTTGATACAGTCACGTCATATTTTAGTATAAAAAGTACTAATCGCAGATATGGCAATCAAAGATAAAAAAATAATAACAACTTTCCTGTTCATTCGTACAACTAGTCATACAAGGAAGTCACTTCTCCCGGACATATAAATTATATAACAGAGTCCCCCAGGGAGATATCCTTCCAACAACACTCCTTTAACTGTTTTACGTATGATCTAACACATCCCACATACCCTTCCATAAAAATTAATATCTATGGAGACGACCAAACATTGATAGCTCAAAACTCTTCTGTAAATACAGTATGAAGAGAATTACAACAACCAGCTAGAACAGTAACTAACAACAAACAGAATGACTGTATCACCTCAAAAATCTTTTATTACATTACTTACCCCAGATATAAGAGAATCAAACATTCACCCCAGCAGTATATCTATCAAACTATAGACTCCCTCTTAATAAACAACCCACAGTCCCAGGCTTGACTTTTGATACACATATGACATTCACCCCCACCCACATCAACAACATTACTTCTAGAACCAAAAGTAAATAAATGCGCTGAAAGTACTAACTGGAACAAACTTTAGCCAAGCACAAAGAGACCCTAACAACAATATACAGGCAATACCTCCGTCCCTTTATTTTCTGACTGCGACGAGTTCTCACTAAAAGGTATAAAGGGGGAGGTAAGGCTGGGCTGGGCTGGGCTTTCCTTTCGACTTGCGTGATATTCTTCTACCACTTTTCTGTTTTCAGTGCATGCTACGCACCTTACCCCAAGTCTTGGAGAGAGAAGGTGAGTGATGATTATATATATATATATATATATATATATATATATATATATATATATATATATATATAAAGAAAATTCAAAGTTCTTATGTCATTACCTAAAAAGGTGGGCTTTGTACAGGTACACAAGGAGTGGATGATATTGATGACTAGACCATGAGTTGAAGCTCTCATAGTAACGGGTCCCGTGCACACCAAGAAGGTAATGATATGAAACAAATATGGCAAGTGTCTGGCAACATCAAGAGAGTTATTAAAGGAGAGCATCAACAAATAACGTGCTAAAATGGCAATATCATCCCACATTAAATGAGATTCCAGCGTGGCAGTAGGTGAGGTACGGGTTTTGTCAATTACCTGTTAATTAAAAATTTAAGAAATTATGTAGTTTTTGTAGTCATGATATAGTAGCAATTAATGACTACTAGTACTGCTAATAATGATGGTTACAACTTACTCGGCAAAGTCTTCCTATCACTTTGCGTGCTACAAGTGCGTCATTGGCAGAGGCAAGAGCTACAGCAGTATCCGCCATGATTTCTGCTTGCGAGGATCCTAAGCCTCCAGTAACTGAGCGCTTTATAAATGAATCTAAAACCATGTCGATTAATTCAGACACCTTTGATGGGGCAAAATTATAATGAGAGGTAACATCTGTTACATTGTAATGGTAAATATTAATAAAATGTTATGTTTATATCCGTTATTTTATGAATAAATTTACTTTCACAAGTTGTTTTTGCATAAAACAGTGGCTCAAATATTAAATTTTCTAACCTGTCCGATATTACCCCATATTTTTGCCTGGATGGAAGGGTACATTTCCTCTTCTTCTATTGTAAGGGTAATTAATTTATCAAGAATCATCGCTACCTTGGCTCTCTTCTTATCATCAGGATGACTGCAAAACCTAGAAGGATTTTACAATAATAGAATAAACTACGAGAAAAATCAATAAAAAATACAAATAAAGATAAAAATAATTCAAAACTAAAAACCAATTTATTAAATTTCTTAAAAACAAAGATAATTAAAATATAAAGGCAAAAAAAATATTGAAAATTTAATTATAAAAGGGTCAGATGAAATATAAAGAACTATTTAGAAAAAAGACATTAAATAATTTTCATAATTTTTTAATTAAATTGAAAATATGTTTCTATAAATAAAAAACATTTAAATAACAAAATCCTTTTTTTTTATTTTTAAGGAATGCCAACCCTAAAAAAGATTAGAAACAATAATTTAATACCCAAACTATTAAATATACTGAAAAAAAACATAAAAAAAAAACAAAGAAAAAAATTTAAAGTTACTTGGTAAGATTTGAAAGCCAGGGCGTCATATACTCCAAACACAAATGTTTGAGCTCTATTGAAGACAACCGGAAACCCTGAATACATTCCTCAAGAAATTCCAAAGTCAAATGCGGTTCGTTACTTCCAAGTTTCTCACTAATACTCTTGATAAACAGTGTATTATTAGATGGAATGCAAAGACCTAGAATAAAAAACAAATGAAGAGGTTACATTATATAAATACCGGTATATATATATATATATATATATATATATATATATATATAATATATATATAATATATATATATATATATATATATATATATATATATATATAGAATATATATATATATATATAATATATATATATATATTATATTATATATATATATATATATATTATATATAATATATTTAGGGATGTACGCGATACCAGCGAAAGAGGCCGATAACCGATACCGATATTCTATTTTTTTAGGTGCCGATACCGATACCCGATACGTTAATTAATATAATAATAACACTTGTAAGATAGAACATTGTGCACTGCTAGGCAACTCAAGATTGCATTCCTGTACAAACAATAACTTAGTCATTTATATTTCATATTTGGTTGTGCCGAAGTATATGTGATTTGATAAAATTTTAAAAATAGTACCTTTATGAAATAATAATTGCAAATATGCTTTGAAATAACGTTTTTTTTGTTGTTGTTTTTATTAAAAAAGTAGTCCTCCTTTCCATTTTTCAGTAAGTATTAAACAAAGTTTAGCTACTAGCTTTATGTTTTAACATGATAACAATTTACAAGAAGATTTTTTAACTAGCTACAAATATAAAGAATAAAAAATAATGAAAGAGAGAGACGTCAATTAATCAGCCGAAAAGTTAAAATAAAAAACGCTTATTTACTCAAACATGACATAAATAAAAATATAATAAAGATAGATATCCATTCAATACTCAAATTCAAAAAATTCACAAATTGTTGATGCAAAAACTCAAGCTTCACTAGTGATCTGTCGAGAGACTGTTCTTTTGGGTAGTGTTACATTCCTACCTAAACCGTATACCTATAAAGACGCTCTCCTCGACTGATGAAGGAGGTGCTGATAATTATTTTGCCGGCAAGCACTGATAATAATGAAAAACCTTGAGCCCCCATTTTTCATGCCACCGCATGAAAGTGATTCTCTTCTGTAGGCAGGCATCTCATGTTTTCGTAGAGCCTTCTTCTCCTCTTTCACAGACTGCAAATTTGATTATCTTTGCTCCTTGATGACTGTCTCTTTCAGTTTTTACGATGAGGTTCCGGTTGGTGTGATTCCTTTGAAGGTGAATGAGATGTCATTTTGCAATTTTGGCATGAACTTATCAAAGTCTAACATATCCAAATCCTCTTCATTTCAGTAGGTTTATTTGCTGAAAAGCCACCATCGTTACTATCAGTGCCGTTGCCAGGTTGCAGATAAGGCGGCTTCACTTCTCTGTCTCTTCTCTTTTTTTTCTTTTTTTTTTTGTCATGCGGGCTAGCTTCTCGGTTATTCTATTTTCATGCATTCTAGAGTGGTTCACCGTCGGAGGTGTCCATTCTTGTTGGGTTTCAGCTAGTTTAAGGAATTCCTTCTTAGAACCTTTTATTTAGTTTATTTTTTTACAGTTGTTCACCGCCGCTCACGGGCAGAACCCTATTCAGGAAGGGGGTGTTGAACGCCGCAAAAATCCATCTAACGCAAATACGCAGATGAGCACAGACGCAGGCTTTAATGTGAGGGAAATTAAATTGAGTAGGAACACAGATGATGGGAAGAGAATTCCAACAGAACAGAGGTGGCAGGAAAGAAAGAATCACCGCAGCGAACTAGTCTGGATTACTAATCAATTCAACACAAAACTCATGTGCCGACACAGCACCCCTTGTGCTACAGACGGGCGTCGTAAAGGTTGTGGTACCGCGATGTGATAGTTACCTTCGAGGCATTGCCTCTACAGTACCCTATAGAGAGGTGATTAAAGCACCAACATCGCGCGCAAATATAAAGGATCAAGTGAACAAGAAAATGTACAGGACAGTTATAAGTCTTTTGGCCTTTGACTTCACCCTATCCAAAAGCCGGATGAAACCAGAGCCCCCGCGCCCCCCACAGATATGAGAGCAGTACCCATACATGGGCGGATGAGACATTTATAGGTGGAGTAACTTGAGAAGAGAAAAAAAGTCTCGCACTCTAAACAGAACTCCCAGTTTTCTTTGAGGCCACCCTAGCAACCACTGTGATTTGAGGTTTCAAAACATTTTTTTTGTTTATGTTATAGCTCAAGGATGTTTATTATTGTCAAAGGAGAGACGAGAGAACCGTCGAAAGAGATAGAAAATTTTAAGTGTCTTAGAGTGAGAGAGAGAGAGAGATTTGTAGAAGTTTGGGTTTTTAAAAAATTAAATTTCACAGCTTGAGGACAACCCAACCCTGAAATTC
Organism: Trachelipus rathkii; assembly: GCA_015478945.1. Classification (NCBI taxonomy): domain Eukaryota; kingdom Metazoa; phylum Arthropoda; class Malacostraca; order Isopoda; family Trachelipodidae; genus Trachelipus; species Trachelipus rathkii. The sequence continues at coordinate 27,026 of JABUQX010048143.1, forward strand.
TATCCAGATCAGCGAGAATAGAATCGGAAAAGATTAAGACGAGAGCAATTCTAGAAGTAAAAAGGGAGCAGAATTGATATGAGGTGAAGAATGAAGGCCGTCAAGTCATCGACATATTGAGTGGATAGTGTTAGTGTGCAGGGTTGAGAGATCAAATTGTTAAAAAAGCAGGAATAAAGTAGGAGATAAAAAACAGTGTACAGAACACCACTATTGACAAGAAAAAGAAGAAGTCACCCATAACAACAGCCAACATTGAGCGATTTTGAAAGAAAGCAGGACATAAGTAAGCAAAGAGAAGAAGGAAACCAAAGGAGGGAGTTGGAGAGCAGTGACGCGTGCCATACCCGTTCAAATGGCTTTGGATATGTCAAGGCCACCACACAGTCTTCCCGTAGTTCCTAAGGGCGGAAAACAATAAAATCTGTTAAATAGAAAGTATATCGCCAGTTAGATCTCGAGCACCGAAGCCGTACTGGTAATCAGAAAGAAGGGGAAAGAGATTCCAGATGATCTAAGAAGTGAGCTGGTTGAGAAGGTTTCCAAAGATCTTATAGGATGCAAGTGAGAGCTATAGGGCGATAGTTTTGAAAGATCAGAGCAGCATCATTTTCGGAATAAGGTTGGACATATTTGCGCGCTTCAAACACTGAGGGGAAGTGTTAGTATTGAGGCATAGAGAATATTGTTGAACGAGAGGAGGGGCCGGCACGGAAGCACTCCCTTCAAACTCGGGGAGGAATGCCATTCCGTGGGCACCCGCCTTTCCTAACGTCATAGATTCAGGAGCTCAAGCCACCCGATCAAATTGAAATGACAGGTTAAAGGCATAGGACACCTGAGAGGAGAAATAGGAGGAAGAGGATGGCCAGAATCGTCCAGGGTTGGATTAGAGGAAAATAGGAGGCAAAAGAGATTGACTTTTTTTTCAGTTGGAGATTAACAACAGAATCATTAGGAGCGGATTAGGAAGAGAAAGGGATGATTTACAGAAGTGTTAGAGATGTTTTTGGCAAGAGGCCAGAGAGAAAATTTGTCAGTAGGAGAACCAAGGAGGTCAGCGCATTTTGGTTTAAATGAAAGTCCGCTCTGTTCGTCGAAGAGTATCCCTGCACGATTTCTAGCTGGAAAATTGGCAAAGAGTGATAGGTCGAGAACGGAGAATTTATTCCACCCCCGAGTAGCATGTCTTCAGGCCTGAATGGCCAGGGAACAAGCACGATCGAAACCATGGATTTTGAGGAGAAAAAGATTTAGTCCAAGAAGGAGAATGACCTGCTCATCCCATCAACGATTACAGTTCACCACTTTATCGCAGAATCTGAAGCGTCTTAAAGAGTCAAAGCACAGTCACTTCAATTATAGTGTTAGCGTGAAGCACGCAATGCCCCCAATCGGGCCAATCAAAGTGCCAGAAAAACCACATAGGGGCAGGATGGAGATGTTGAGAGAAAGAATTTAAAATTAAGTGATATAAGGTTGTTGTCAGATTTACGATAGGAGCGAAGTTGTGTATTTATAGAGAGAGGACTAGTGGTGAAAACATAGGGCCAAGTGTGTTCAAGAATGGTTGGGACGATCCGGAATGTGTGTAGGTTATTTAATCAGTTGCACCAAATCGTTGAGAATTCTGAATGATTCGGCTTCCTCCCAACTAAATCAGTACTAGAGGAACCCAAACAATTTAGTTTTGTTGTACATTGAAATCCCCTAAGAGAGAGGACCCAGTATTGGATGAGAATATATACCAGTCTCGTGAGAAGTATAGTAAGGTAATCAAAAATGCATGAAAAATCTGTTCTGTTAGGAAACCAGTAGCAGAAGCATAAGAATATTGGTACAGTAGAAGGAAGAAAGATTGTAAGCCCACAAAACATCGAGTTAGGAGATTCGAGATTCTCGGAGACGTGTATAGGAATGTTTATATTAACATATGCACATACTCCACCCTTAAACGGAAATTAATGAAATAGTTATAGTTGGATATATTAACGAGTTGAAGATGAATTCTTAGCCATCTGGGTCCAGGACAAGGGCATAAAATAGCGGTTAGAGTTTTAGAAGAGGAGTATTCCATGGATGCCAGAGTTAGAGTGCAAGCCATTTATGTTGGTAAGTCAAAAGAAAGCCACGCTGTGCAAATCTGCTATCATACAACGCACCACGCAACACGCACACGCACATGCACACGCAATCAAAAAAAAAAAAACAAAACAAGACAGAAACAAATAGACAAAAAACCCAAAGGAGAAATGAGGAAAATTTATTCGTTCGCTAAACCTAAATTTTAAAACGATTAAAAACTATTTACAGCAAATATCTAAATTATGAATAATCCAGAAAGTTGTTAAAAAAACACACGCACTCACACGCTCTCACGAAATTGCGTACAAAAAAAAAAATACTAATGATCAACTAAAAAAGTAGTAAATCTGTATAAATTATAATAATGGCTGTCCAAAATAGGTAAATTTTACGTCTAAGACCCAAGTGGAGAAACGCTAAAATCTAAGGTTAAAAAGGAAATCGAGGGAAGAAAAAACATAATTGTTCTAAGCTAGTATATCAAAGCTAGAATTTATTATTGAAATCTAAAAGTTTCTTCAAATTTTTTTCAACCCAAAAAGTAAAAGTATCGGCTAAGTATCGGCCGATACGGATACCGATACCGATACCACAAAAAATGGCCGATACTACGATACCGATTACCGATACCGATACATCGGTACATCCCTTATATATTTTATATATATATATATATATTATTATATATATATATTATATTATATATATAAAATATATAATATATATATATATATATAATATATATATTATATATATATATATATATAATATATAATATATATATATATATATTATATATCATCTACCTTTTTTTCCCCCAAGACTGGGGGTAAGGCGCGTGACATCAAGACTGGGGGTAAGGCGCGTGACATGCACCGGAAAAGAAAAGTAGTAGAAGAATATGACATAAGTCGAAAAGAAAGCCCAACCTTACCGCCCCCTCTACCCTATTAGTGAGAACTCGTCGCAGTCAGAAAATCCACCCTAGAGCTTCACGGGACCGCGAGGGACCCTCACTATGGCATCTCATCAATGTGGGGTTCATCCCCTGGCCCAGGTGGGCCACAACCAAACACCCTCACATAATCCCGCCATTCACTCCTATTATGCACCTTTATTCTCGCTTCTGTCAAACTCACATTTCTCTCCTCCATTTTCTTTACTGACTCAATCCACTTTTTCTTCGGTCTCCCAGCCGGTCGATTCCCAACACACTCACCACTATACATCCGCTTAACCAACCGACTCTCATTCATCCTTTCCACATGACCAAACCATCTCAACGTACTTTCATTTATTCTCTCATTTATCCCTTTCTTAACACCACATAACTCTCTAATACGTTCATTCCTCATTTTATCAATTCTTCTCACACCTAACACAACCCTAAGATTGTCCATCTGAACACATTGTACTTTAGATCTAGACCTTTTATTCCAGACCATAGTCTCACTACTATACATTAACACAAGTAACAACATACTGTCATGTAAGATCCTAGATATAAAATATATTTAATAAAATACTGGAAGCAAAAATATTTTGGAAAGTTCTGAAAAATTATTAATACGAATGTGTACTTCGTAATAAACTTTTAATAGATAGTGTATATATAGTCTCTGGTCAGTTAATTATGAATTAAAAGATACAGTTGGTTGCCATAAAGAAGGATCTCATCTCGCCGGTGCTAAGGGCAGGGAACCCATTCATCCTAGTGCTTTCTCTCCCGAGTACCATAGAAGACCTCTCAAGAAAGAAACTAAATACTTTAAGAACACTAATGAAATATTTGTCAGTGTAATTATTTAGAATTTGATTGTAGGCGCTTCTACATACTAAAGCATCATCATTAAGGTAGATTTTTTTACCCATTTGTCACATTGGGTGTCAATCAAGGCTTCAGAGCCAGTACACAAAACCACCAACTGCGACTCCTCAAATTTATGAAGTTACGCCACCTACAGATACAGAATAGAAGAGACAAAAATGGAATTTCTTTACCACAATCTTTAGAGAACTAAATGCTTCAAAAATTTAAGTTCTGTAACTATCATATTATTTTTTCGGCATTAAAAAAAAATGAAACATACAAATTAAAATTGACTTGGATACAAATGACTTTAACAGCTAACTCTCTAAAACTATTACTGAAGAAATGAAAAAAAAAAATTATCATACGAAGTAATAAAATAATTGTCCCTTACAATTAAGTACTGTCACAGCAACATTCTCAGTGTTAAGTTTTGTTTTAAATCCATTTTTTTTTAAAAAAAAAACTTGAAATTACTGACAAAGTTTGGAAACCTATTTCAGGCTTATATCCAACACTATGTGGTAATCAAATCAATAATTGAAAAGAAATATAAATTATACTTAAATAAAAGAAAGTAATCAAAACAAACCTGAAGTTTCTAGTAGTTGTCCTTCTATCCTCAAGTCAAAGGTTTGAGTGAGAGCACAAAGCAAATTATAAGCTGCAGTTCTCAAATTGGGATCAAGGGATCCGAGATTCAACAATGCCATGTTTAAGAGAGTACCAGGAACATCTTTAGGACGAATTTTTTGGTGTACTTGTACAGAGTCCTGTGGGGAAAAAGGTTAATTAGAGTGCTATCATTTATTTATGAATAGGAATATACACTATTTTGCATTTAAAAATACATGCATTTTTAATTAAAACTTTTAAGACACGATTTGGTAAGATTCCATGTGGTGACATTCTATTTTCCATCTTATATGATCTATTGAGATTTCTACAATGTATTTTGACTACATCTAAATATCAAAATAAATTTTTACCGGTTGAGACAATTCCCATCTCGTCCTAATATGAATGATTGCTTGCACAATACACTCACAATCGTTATGAATAAATGATAACGGACCTGATTCGTTGGCAATCGTAAGAGTAAACTGATTATCGTCGACCAGGCAAACCTTGAAAAAAAAATCAATATAAGTAAATGAATGCTCAACAAAAGCACAAAGAAACAGTAATTAATAAAGACAATTATATTCTTTAAAAATCTAGACAAATATATTTCAACGAGAGAATACGTTAATTTTACCATACCTCTTCAATTTCAGAAGCATAATAAACATCATTCAAAAGAACAGAATGAGAAAGTACTTTGGTTTTCTCTGCCGAAGTAACCTGAATGGCAGAAGGTCCCACTTTAATAGCAACTTTTGTATCTTTATGAGACAATTTAAGGGCATTGTTGAAAACCTTCAAATCTTCATCCAAAGAAGTTGTAGCACCAGGAAGTTTGTGTTGATCAGGGTCAATATAATCACTTAAGCGGGCGGGGGTGTCAAGAAAAATTAGTTTCTTGTGACCCTAAACCAAAGAAATATTATAAGAGTAATATCAAGAAGTCAACATACTAAAATAAACTAAAACTACAAAAAAAAAAAAAAAATTAAAACCCTACCACTTTTCCCAAAGGACCTAAGGTAAAAAATAGCAAATAGAGTAAAAATCGGCTTAAAATAAATAGCTTATAGAGGGTGTTTTGTAGTTTATATAAAACGAGCTACTTAAAGGTTTGAGTAATAAAATCTTGACACATCATATCTAATCTTATATTAAAATATCAGACTTCTATTTGCTCAAGTAAAACCAATTTAATGACCAAATATGAAAATGAAAAACCATGATATTTGAACGATAAAAATATAAGTCTTCTAACCCATAAAGTAACCTTGCTGATTTGTGAGTTAGAACACATTCTCCCACACTCACTTATAATCATATACTTGATGCTAAAAGCTACAATCTTGAAATATTTAATAATAATAATAATAATAATAATAATAATAATAATAATAATAATAATAATAATAATAATAATAATAATAACATAAAATAATAATAATAAGTGGAAATGTTACGGCGTATTATAAATAATATGTAATAAATATCATAGACTGAATGCATTTGGAAAGGGTGTGAAAACCGGAGAAAGAAGACGATAGGAACGAATGAAGCGGATCTAGGGGAGATTAGGAGGATAAAAGCTATTGCAATGCAGATTGCAATGAGCTTGTAGAGTCGGTTAGGTATAATGAATTTTATAATGTTATTTAATATATTTTATATATTCTAGGGAATAAATTATTGTGCCACCAAGAACTAAACATAATACTCATTTAAATTATAAATTAATACATGATTTCATTGTATAATACGTATGAAGATCTGTTGAACAAAAGAGAAGATTAGTGCCAGAAGAAGAAGAAGAAGAAGAAGAAGAAGAAGAAGAAGAAGAAGAAGAAGAAGAAGAAGAGAAGAAAGGAAGAAGAAAGAAGAAGAAAAAGAAAAGAAGAGAAGAAGAAGAAGAAGAAGAAGAAGAAGGAAGAAGGAAGGAGAGAAAAAGAAAGGAAGAAAGAGGAAGAAGAAGAAGAAGAAGAAGAAGAAGAAGAAGAAGAAGAAGAAGAAGAAGAAGAAGAAGAAGAAGAAGAAGAAGAAGAAGAAGAAGAAGAAGAAGAAGAAGAAGAAGAAGAAGAAGAAGAAGAGAAGAGAAGTAAGAAGAAGAAAAGAAGAAGAGAAGAAGAAAGAAAGAAAGGGAAGAAGAAGAAAGAAGAAGAAGAAGAAGAAGAGAAGGAAAGAAGAAGAAAGAAGAAGAAGAAGAAGAAGAAGAAGAAGAAGAAGAAGAAGAAGAAGAAGAAGAAGAAGAAGAAGAAGAAGAAGAAGAAATGAATTGCAAGACTGTTTACTAGTAAGAAAAGGGGGGAAGTCTGATGTATATAAAAAGGGGTTCATTTGTGGCCACATCTGAAATAACTTTTGTGTGCAAGACTTTAATTCTACATTACATATACTGTAGGTAATTATAACTCACTCTCATATTATTTATTTCTTAGTTTACATTATCCTTTGTTAATCAATAATAATAATAATAATAATAATAATAATAATAATAATAATAATAATAATAATTCATTACCTTGAGCCTAGCCAATATTCTGTCATGATACTTTGTATATTCCCTAACCCAAGAGTTAGCGTTATAGATGTAAGCCGCAAATATGTTTTCATAGGCAACTTCAGGAAGAACAGCAAACCATTTTTGCAAAAACTCAGTCCTAAAAAAATCAAACTTGTATGATATATATATATATATTATATATATATAGATATATTATAATATATATATATATATATATTATATATTTATATATATATATATATATATATATAATATATATATATTATATATATATATATATATAAAGATATATATATATATATATATATATATATAAATATATATATATATAGATATATATATATTATAATATATATATATATAGGATATATAGTATATTATATATATATATATATATATATAATATATATATGATATATATATATATATATATATTATAATAGATATATATATATATATATTAGAATGATATATATTATTTATATATATAGTATATATATATATATTAGATATATAGTAGATATATAGATATATTATATATTAGATAGTAAGTGAATATAGAGAATATTATATATATATATATATATATATACTCCCCAGTATTCATCACTTCACTAACCAAAAAAATTCTTCCGTAGTAAATGCCCAGCTCAACATTTACTCAACATCTCCCTTCGTTTCAGATCATCATAAAAATCAATCATACTTTTCAGTTCAATACCAGATCTCTACCGTACACCAACTCTAGGTATGCTTATATGCATGCACATCTTGTGTTTAAGAGGAGCCTGCAGAGCTTGGCAAAAAGAGTTATATTTTTTCAGAGCTCTGACTCCGGCTCCGGCATCAGCTTTGAAATTACTCTGGCTCTGGCTCTAGCTCCAGCATTTTCAAAATTACCCGGCTCCAGCATTTTAAAATTACGTTCGGCTTTGGCTCCTAGTTATAATTATATATATAATAGATATATATATAATATATATACTATATATATTATATATATAATTATATTTATATTATATACTATATGTATATAGAATATATATATTATATATATATTTTATATATATATATTATATATAGTATTTACTTACTTCTTCACCTTCCTCTTTTGCCCCAAGATTGGGAGGTAAGGCTGGCGCTACAAGCATCGGAACAAGAAAGCAGTAGAGACTGAAACATACAGAAAGACGTCGAAAAGAAAGCCCAGCGACTTACCGCCCCCGCCCCCTCTGTACCATTAAATTAGTGAGAAGCTCGTCACAGACAGAAAATCCACCCTAGAGCATCATAGAACCGACGCGCGACGAACCCCACTATGGTAAATCGTCAATGGTAAGGGTTCATCCCTTCGGCCCAGGTGGGCCACAAACCATGCCCCCATACAAAACCCCCCGCCATTCTCTCCTATCATGCACCTGGTTATTCTCGCGCTCTGGCCAACTCATCAGTTTCTCTCCTTCAGACGATTCGGTTCACCGGACCTCAGAGTCCCACTTTCTCTTCGGTCTCCCAGGCGGTACGGTTCCCAACACACTCTCCACTATACATCCGCTTATAACCACGACTTCATTGCGATCCATTCCACAGGACATTATATAAGATGTTGAACTCCATTTTATACGGCCGGAGGAAAGAGATTTTTTCGATAGAGAAAACACGAATTTCGAGGACCTTTTCGTAGTGCTGCAATTTCTATGTATTGTAATTATGCGTTATTTGCATTTTTTAAGTTTTTAAGAAAATAGTAAAGAGAAGATTTTTATTTTTTATTATTATTATTATTATTATTATGTATTATTATTATTATTATTATGTATTATTATTATTATTATTATTATATTATTATTCATATTAGATATTATTATGTAATTATTGAGTATAAATAGATAATTTTGATACAATTCCAAACTGTTAACTTTACATACTGTTCTATTGTCATTTTTATTATTGTCATTATTGTCGATTAGTATGTATAAATTTATGGGGTATTTTTATTTAGAAAAAACTCCCCCCCCGGACCCGCGAACTTGCGAGCGGGGCACCCCGCTCTGGCGGGGGACGGGGGGAGAGTGATATAGAGGGGGGGCGAGGAGACCCGCGAACGCCAAGCAAGTACAAAAACCAATGAAAATATAATAAAAAATATACAATAGTCAATTTCATTACTAGCTCCAAGGTATCCTGAATCATCACAGACTTTCGTGAGGTAACACCTTCATGCAAAACTTATGTTAACAGACTAAGACAAGTACAAGAATAGCAGAACCAGCTGAAGAAGCACTCGACAGGAGCGACAACACGCGTAGGGAGCTCAGCTCACTTTTATAAGACTAGTAGGTGTGGAAGCACAAAAAGAAATGATATGGATCAAGTTTCTTCTAATTTTTTTTAATATTAATGTTAATAGTTAATATTAAGTCTAATATATTTACTAATGTGTTTAACCTCAAATCATTGAAATTAACGTTACATTTTTTATTGATTATTCGTTCCTTGGAGTGTTCAAAATCGTATTAATAGCCCTTTTCACGGAATCCCTAACCATTTTTCGAAGCATACTTTCATTTATGCTCTCATGAACAGCTCTAATGCGCCACCTCACGACTCGTCATAAAATACGTTCATTCGCTCACTTATATTCTTTCAACACTAGCATGCCGCCTTAAGATTGTCCATCTGAACACATGAACTTTAGATCTATGACTTTATTCCCAGGACCATAGTTCTTCACTACCATACAATAAACACGTAGAGACGTAACAAGATACCCTCAGTGTAAACTCTAGCGCGACTCAAGACTTAAGGTTTGCACTTTAGCATTCACCAACGATTTAATTGCAGACCAGCCACCAGTGTTCGCGGTGCGGCGATTCAACTAACGTGTTCACGTAATACACTCGGTGTCATGATCCGTTCCCTTCTCATCCACATCTTGCCCTAAATATTAACTGACGAGACGACTTGCTCGACAGGATGTCTGAGGCTCGATCAACTAACATAACTTCACATAGAGAGCTTTCCTCAACTCACAACCAAACTTACTCGTTATTCGTAACGTTTGTACTTTCAAAACCGCCTCCTAGTTTAGCAAGTGAGCGCTGCCAGATACTCGTCTTACCAAGTCCATCGTCAAACTCTCTTCAAGATTCGCACACGAGTTAACCAATCATCGCGCACTATATAGGTTAGTGGCACCCTCCAACTACCTCCCATTCTCCATCATTCTAACACCATTTCCTGCATTCCCCACCTCGAATTCTTCAGTAACCCCATCCATATACACATTGAATAGCCAAGGAGACATGAAACATCCCTGTCTCACTCCGCTATGAATCCTAAAACCAATCACCATTGACACCATTTATTCTTAACACACGCTTCACTATCGAGCAATGAATACATACCTTTTGATTCAATTACAGAAAGGACCTACCGAACCAACACAGTATATCACAATACCTGCCATTAGTTCCATATTAACTCTATCAGTACGCCTGTTGTAAATGACCATAAAACCTAAATATAATGTATTCTTCTTCTCCCTCATTTTCTCAATCATTTGTGTCAATGTAAAGATTTGATCCACAGGCATCCTCTACCACTCCTTAAACGCACCTGTGTTCTTCACCAACCAGTCCCTCAGTCACTTCGACGCCCTCTTTTCCAACCAGAAATACCAGTCAGATACCGTTCCCTACAAACCACTCAATAAAACTTATTCCCCTATAATTTCTACAAGTCCCCTTATCACCCTTACCCATTCATATAAGGGGATTACTATTACCGCTCTCTCCAATCCCTTGAACTATACCCTCCATAAACGGCGTTTATACCACAACTTCCAAATCCATCAATCACCATCTCGCCTCCGCGTCTTGATCATTTACTAGTAATTTCATCTCAGATATACCTGCAGATTTACCATTCTTAACTTCTCACTCTTACCCATTACCTCTCCTTACTAATAAGCCTCATCCCGCAAATATACCTATTCTTCTTGCAACCATCAAAGACCACACACATCACTGTAAACACCTCATCATTAATGTTGAAGTACTCTGCTGCAGATGGTTTTCGAAGTGTTGCTTTTCCACACTGATAACCCCTCACATCCGTGATTCATCAGTTACAAAGCACCCATCCCCTATTCATTATTCTAAGCAGATTCCCCTTATGTTCTCATTCTTAAACCTTTCGCGCTCCTTCCAGAGAGCTTCCTATGTGCCCTTGCTATGTCACTCATTCATCAGCGTCCTTCCAACTGATTCATTTACCTTTGTTTTGCGTGCCGTACGTATGCCACCTTTTAGTATTTCTTTTTCCTCCTTCCTTATTAATTCCAAGCATCTTTCTATTGAAACTTCATCATTTGCTTTTAGTACATTCAAACCACGCTTCTTTTTTACTTTAACCGCTTTCATCACGTCTTCATTATCCCACCATTCGCTGTTAACATTCTTGCCCTCACTACTTTAGCACATCCACACACTTCCTTTGCACTACTAACAATTGCTTCCGTCATTTGCACCCAGATTTGTTCAGTATCAACTTGTGCACATTCAACTGGCAGATTTAACTAGCGATGCGCTCTTAATACTTATCCTTATTGTCTATGCTCACTTAACTTCTCACTCTTAATTGTTCCCACTTCCGTTCGTATCACCTTCCTCTCCATCCAGCCCCCACTAATAATTTTAAAAACATGTAGAACAACATAATGATCGATAATCCCATTCCTAAACCCCTCACAGAATTTAACATTCCAACACATACTATCAACATCTCCTTCTTCACCAACACAAAAATCCAATCATACTTTCACTTCGATACCATCTACTACCTACACCAACCCTAGGTATACATTTATGGATTACTCTTTGTGTTTACAAGAAAAGTATTGTTACACACATACCTCTCTCTTCACAGAAATCAATACGCTTCCTACCATTCTATTTCGATCCCGGCCACCCAAAACCAGCCTGTAATATGTAAGCGTATTATAGATGATAATAATATATAATGGAGATATATATATATATAGATATATATATAATAGTATAATATATATATATTATATAGATATATATTCATATTTATATATATATATATATATTATATATATAATATAATAATTGAAATCACTCTCTCTCTCTTTTAAATTTTAACATATTTCTAATTTGAACTGCGCTGAGCATATTGTGAATATAAATTTACGTCGAAACACAATCGTTTCTTAAAAATAAAACTTGTTCAATAAAAATCAGCCTTTAACGATGTCCTTAGACCCAGCTATTTATGTATTTTTAAAGCAGAAAATGAAAGCTCTCAACGTTCACTTGACTTGGGAGGCAAAGCTGCTGTAATTGTGCGAGCCGCATCTTGCAAAATTTTAGGATAGCAATTGATTGCCTTTGATTTTCGGTCAATTTTCGTTATTTCATCTAATGCCTTATGGAATTCTACTTTGTATTTTTGAAGATGATTTTTAGGTTGAAGGTCTTTTACTGGTAGATTGAATTTTTTCAATCGCTTTTCTGCATTCTTTAATTGGTTCCATTGTTTGTCAAATTTTACTTCTTCATCTGACAAGATACCACAAGGGAGGATTCCTCAGACTGCTGAACTATCTGACTCCGACCAGAATTCTGTTCGATAATGTTTTCATTTTAAGTCCTAGTTCACCAAAGAGGCATTCCTTAGCCTGGTATAATATCAGATCTTCAGTTCTGAAGAAGATGCTGAACTGTGGATCAACAAAGGATGGCCGACCAAAATTATTTTGTTTTCAGTTAACATTCTTTCTCTTCTTTCCATGAAATTTTTTATGCCATTTGATAAAATCCCTTCTCTATAAAAATTTTCCTGCAGTCAAGTCTTATGATTGAATATTTTTTGTTGTAAAGTATAGGTGTTTTAATAACTCTTTGAGGGTTTCGATTTGTTCCCCCTGACTATCGGAGAGAGAAAGTTTAGGAGTGCCGGCAAAGCCATCATAATTAATATATCTTTGTAGTTGGCAGAAGCCTTGTTCGAGCAAAGGACATGTACTTCCCCATCTTGCTCTTGACTCTTGATCTAAGATTGCCTCTTTTCAGCTGGACGCGTGTTAGAATCTTCTATTAATTGTTGGGCACTTTGCTGCTTTTCTATCTTGTCTTATCGTCTGCTGTGTGTGAGGATTTGATGTATGAGCTATTGTGGAGACAATCACGCACTGTAACGTAAAGTATGAACTCCACACCTCATGTTGCAATGTTAACGTCATCGGAAACATGAGTCTATCCAAGTTCATTCTGGAAACAACTATTACTTCTTTCGTTTTGACATTCAATAAAATCAGTATCACATTTATAAGCTTCCTGTTCCTCATCCTCATTGTCCTTATTTTAATTTTTCAATTACTGATCATGTTTGATGTTGTTATCCGTAGACTAAGATAATGACTCGCTCTTATGATTACAAATCTTTTAAAACGGTCCAACAAACAGGCTCTTGGATATATTAGATGAAATGATGCAATTTGGTATCTCTTAGTAGACTACAAACGTTTAGTAAAATTGTTTTTATCTTCATCCACATATCTAATATTAATAGCAAAATATTTAGCTTTGTACTTCTGCGTCCTTTAGCATTTTCACAAAGCGTCCCTGGTATAACCAAAATTTTCTGCAATTTCTTGCATGCTGTTGTTTATTAGTACAATTTTAGGAATATTTCCTGGTCTAAAGGGACTTCCAGCTTCGAAGCCATGTCTCCACACGTTGCTTTAAATCCTGGTCTTGCCAGCAAAACAAAAATAATGGGTCACTATCTTTAGCACCAGTATAATCAATTGTATTTTGAATTTTTCACTTGACAGTTGACATAAACATAAGAGGATGTTCTTATAGGCCTACTAATTTTCTGTTTCCAGTGTATGGTGTGCTGCGCACCTCACCCGCAATCTGGGGAAAAAAAAATATATATAATATAGATATAGATATATAGATAAGATATATATATATATATATATATAGATATGAGTATAATAGTATACCCACTGGAGGATATATGTATATATATATGAATAGATATATGATAGAGATATATATATATAGGATAGAGATAAATTAAAAAAGATTAACCAAATCTATTTTCTTGCACTGGTATGGTTGAAGTCGAACGACCAATTTCAAATTGGCTTTCTGCAAACTGGGTTTTAGTGTTAATATCACATGGTTATAAAAATCAAGGAGGTCTCGTTTTGTTCTCCAATTCTGAAATAGTGTATATATTATGAGAGTAGTAATAATATATATTATATTAATAATATATTATTATATATTGTATATATATATATATATATATATATATAATTTATATATATATATATATAGTATAATATTAATATATATATATAGTGATATATAATATATAGAGATATGTATATAGATGACGAAGAGAGAGAGAGAGAAGTATTTCCATCATAGATAGAAGAGAAGAGAGATATAAGGTTATATATATAGTAAGTGATAATAGGTATATATATTGCACATGAGATATAAGTATAGAATATATATATATATATGTATAATAATATGAATATATTTGATATAATATAGTAATAGTGATACTGGAATATAGATATAGAGGGAGATGAAGAGTATAAGATATATGAGAGAGGAGATAGATAGAGTAGAGATAAATAGAGAATAGAATAGGTACAAGTAAGATGAGATGAGATATATATATATATATAAGATATAAAAGGTAAGGTTATCTATAGATAAATATAATATATATCTACTTATATGCTATAGAAAAAACTTATTTAGTATATGATATATATATAGTATATATATATATAGTATATATAGATATAGATATATATATATAAGATATATATAGATATATATATATAGTTAATGACTACTGACGTTAAGACACACCCCGCCCCCACAATCGAACAGTAACTCATTTTTCAATAAGTTTAAGACTAAGTTTAAGAAGTTTCCTGAACTTATTTCTATCTTTGGATAGATTTTTTTTTTACCGCTTTTTGGACTTCATTTTCCTGAATTTATACCTGGTGAAGTTACCAACTCAAGAAACTTCACCAACTTGACTGGACAGCAGACAAATTCCTACAAACCTTTGATAAGTAGAAAAATATACTTTCAGTTGTGCATCATTCACACCATATTCATTACACATCATCCTGCTCCGTCTTTCTAGGTGTAACTCTGGATGGTGTTTTTTGATAATAATAATAATAGAATAATAATAATAATAATAATAATAGATAATAATAATAATTATAATAATGAATAATCTTATTGGGGGGGGGGATAAGTACAGGGACCACCACTGCACCCAAAAAGAGCGGTTATGCCTTGTCAGTAGGACTAACAACAGGAGAAGAAGTGCACCTATGACAGAGAGAACGAGCTAATTAATAATTAGAATAGATAAGAATATTGGAGTAGTTAGTGAGAGCATAAGTTGACAAATTGAAAATCCCTAGATTACCATAATTATCCAGTTGAGCAATATGTGTGAAACTTTTCAAGTCCAATTTACTTTAGGTCGATTAGGAAAAAGGAAATTGTGTCAGTGCCAGCATTAGCTGCGAATCGATTGTTTGGTGCTCCAGGAGTGACCCATAAGTAAAGCGATGAGTATACGGTAGGGCACAGTTTGTTGTACAATGGCCTTTTCCTAGCAAGACTTTGTTAGATCGTCGAGACTGACATGGAGACGGGATATGCCCGTAAAAACGTAAAAATGTAAAAGTAAGAGTACTTGAGGTAGATTAGATGATGATATTGTAAAAGATGCTCAAGAATAAATAATAGTTATAGACTTAAGAAATGAGTATGAAAACTAGCATAAAAGTTAAAATCAAAATCACAAAAACAGAGGGCGTCTGAAAAAAAATTCTGAAGACGGCTCAGAACAACTAACTTCTTAGAAGCTTATTTAGTGAAAGAGACAGAAATTCTTCAAGAAAAGGAAATACGACGAATATAAAGAATTTAGTATATGGGCAATGATTTCGAAGGCGAAGTAGCGGTGTGGAAGATTATGTCAAGTAGATAGATGAAGGTAATGGGTTTTTGTGCATTTGAAGACAACCATATTTTTTTTGCCCCAACTTGAGATATGAAAGGTCAGAAGTCCGTTGCCGATCCAAAGGCTGCCCTCCTAGCATTAACTATTGACGGCGGTCGAGGGGGATGGTTTACAAGTTTAAAGCATTAATGAAGGCTGGATACGTCGACGTAAAATTGGATAGGTTAATTAGGAACAAAAAAGTTGAAATTAATGAAAAGTAGAAAATAAGTTGAGAATAGAACGGAATACTAAAGAACTATTCATAGGTTTGAATAACTGCTGCAGAACGAGCAAAAGGGAATCAGAGATAGTTATAGAGAGAAGGAAGACCTATAGGGGCGAAGAAGAGCCTAAGGCTTTGCCCCAAACTTTTTAGAAGTCTTTTGATAAGTTTAGTGCCCCAATTATTGATTCACCGAAATGTCGAAAAACTGAGGATCAAATGTCAGTGAAAGGAAAAATAAAGATCACCGGTCTAGCGTTCCCTACGGAAGATGGACTACCGACCCGAGATAAGACTAGATCTCAGAAGTTTTCAAACCTTCCCGTTATGGATAGATTCGAAAACATTGGAATGAATAGAAGTTGAAGAGATAGCCCGATAGTAAGAATGTTGAGAGGTTGAAGTTCATATAGATAGAGAAGAAATAATTTTCTAAAGCAGAAAGCAAGCTTAGAAGAACGAGTCTAGAGAACCATAGAAGAAATAGCTCAGAGATAGAAGAAAAACATCTTTACAAGAAATAATTATGTTAGGTATATCAGAATTGAAGGAAAGTGGAGAAAGAGGAAATAACTCGGGAACCTTCTACGGTAGAATTAAAAGCAAGGGTTTCAGCGAAGAATTCAGCTTTAGCAGAATTTAAGACTGCAGAAATACCTTCAGAAGAAAGAGGATGCAATTAAGAGTTGACATTTTTTTTTGGAAAATATCAGAAAGAGCCTGAGGTAGAGGAATCAGAAAGATTGTTATGCTTTTAAAAGAGAAACTTGTTCGATTCCAAGATGAAATATAAGAAGCTCAAGTTACTGGAGATTGAAGACGTCAGTGATTTTTGAAGGCATTAATAGCACGAGGACAAACAGAGTTAAGCCAAGGTTTATCAGTTTAAATTGAAGGAAAGTAAATGCAATGTAAGCCTTCATTCCAAAGAGAATTACTTTAGTTATAAGATCTGCACACTCCAAAGGAACCGCCCTCCCTTACTGAACAGAAATCATTCCATAGATGTTAGAAATTCGACAGGTTAGTAGCATCAAAGTCTCAAAAACGTCTCCTCAAAAAAATTAATAAAAAGTCAAGTTCCGACACATGACTTTTGTATTGTAAGCGTATAAGTTAAAATAAATGTGTTCTAGACATTGCTAGTAGAGATGGTTAGATACAAAGAAAAGAATAGAGACTGAAGTTTAGAAACTACAAAGACTATCGAAATCCTTCGATAATGACAAAAAGTCTTGCGAAGGGAAGGAAGGATCACCATTTAAACGTTTCTTACAAATATTCAAACTTGTGATCTTTATAAGATGATTAAAAATTAAAATGCTTAAAAAATTTCCCACTTAGTAGATTCGAAAAATTTGAAAAGAACAGAGGTTAAGGTCGTATTACGATAGTTAAAGAAAGGGTTGAAAGAGGATGCCCCACTTTTTTGCTGAATGAGAGGAAAGGAAAATGAAGGGAAGGTGGAAGTTGAGTGCGGAATCCAAAGAACAAGCTACACACAATGATGATGTAAGAAGTTTATATTATTGTAATATGTATATAAGGTTAAAACAAATAAAAACCTTTAAAAAATAATTTTATTACAACAAAGGTACAAAAGCAAGACACTTCTCTGG
>JABUQX010048144.1:0-12500 GCA_015478945.1 Trachelipus rathkii
TCTACGAAAAAAGGTTTCTAGAAACATAATTAGGGTGGATAAACCATCCATTTTAGCCAATAAAAATTTTTTGAAATTTTTATTGTTATTATTATTTTATTATTATTATTATTATTATTCTGTCCATTATTTGCATATCTGTGGATAACGTGAATGACTAGCTAGCAGTCGTTCGCATTATTCCTTTTATGGCCATTGTCGATTAAATTAAAAAGTTTCTTAAAATAAATAAGAAATTTTTAATTTAATCATTATTATTATTATTATTATTATTATTATTATTATTATTATTATTATTATTATTATTATTATTATTATTATTATTATTTATATAGTAGAAGGTTGAAAGGGATGACTTCTTCCATCGTTATTTAACCATACTATATAAATGATTAAAATTGGTTTGGAAAAATATTTCCGCACTAATTGAAATAATAATTAATAATTGATAATAATTAACCTATGTACATGTTGTCAAATTTTCAAATATTTTACTAACAAATGCTCTGTTTATTGAAAAAAGAAGCTACTTAATTTTAAGAAAAATTTGAAGTCGGGGGGAACAGAGGGTGATGATAATAATTATTTTATATTCCTTCATCTCCTCCTTTATTCATTCTTTTCTTTAACTTGGCAACTGCGTTGAAAATTGCAGAAACAAAGAGAGAAAAATCAGGAGGGAATTTCAAAGCCATCGCCTCACAAAAAACTTTGTTCGCTGTGTCGGAGTTGTGAGCGAGAAGTTGTTTACGAAAAATTGGAGTCGGAGGCCCACGAAATCGAACTAACAGACCAACCGACTAACGGCGCTGGTATGCGTACAATGTAAACATTTCGTTCAAATCCTACACAAGCGTTCATACACTAGAGCAGCATTAGAAACAGAAAAGTCCTTGAAACAGAACTCTCTTTGTTTTCTTCCTTTAAAACTATTTTCAACTCCACTTTTATATATATATATATATATATATATATATATATATATATATATATATATATATATATATATATATATATATATATATATATATATATATATATATATATATATATATATATATATAGATATATATATATATATATATCTTTACATCTATTTCAGGCGTGTGTGTTACCGATATAAAATTAATGACATTTTTTTTTTGGGAAATATCTACGGGTGGCTTAATTTTAAGTTGATAAATACTTTTAAGCTTATATATATATATATATATATATATATATATATATATATATATATATATATATATATATATATATATATATATATATATATATATATATATATATATATATATATATATATATATATATATATATATATTCGTAATTACCCTATAGAGGGTACCCCCATGATTATTAAACCCCATTTGTGGATCAGGAGAGCCTGAGAAAGCCACATTCCCAAACGCTAATTAAAATTAAGATAATTTTAAAATTATATATATATATATATATATATATATATATATATATATATATATATATATATATATATATATATATATATATATATATATTTATATATATATATATATATATATATATATATATATATATATATATAGGGGATCAGTTATTGGGAAAACGAAAAAATTTTATGAAGATTTTCTGTTTAGCACACCTTAATAAGGTGACCTAAACACTGCAAAGTAGTAAAAAGATAGTCTGAGTAGTAGAAGTAGTAGCATACGAGATCTGCGGACAACATTTTTTCTGTTGAGTTTTCCACCATTTTGACATTATAGGTTAAATATTGGGGACCATATACAACTATTTTTCGCATTTTAATAAAAATCTATATAAATATATATATTATATATATATATATATATATATATATATATATATATATATATATATATATATATATATATATATATATATATATATATATATATATATATATATATATATATATATATATATATATATATATATATATATATATATATATATATATATATATTAGTAGTAGTAGAGAGGGTCCGCAGACAACATTTATAGTTCCAATACTAGTTGACATTGCTGTTTGAGAGCATACAGGAGAGATAATTAAGCGTTGTACCGACATATTGTGCATTATTTTGTGATTCCGAAAAAACAAAATGGCGGAGAAACCGATTTCAGAGATAGGAGATACGGGCGCTGCTGACGAGGAGAGAGATAATGAGAATCTCGAATTGAATGAAGGTAGTCACGACGAAGGTCATAATCCAGATCAGGCAAACGGAGGGGGGGCGGAGATGAAACGCCCATAACCCAAGAAGGGGGGCGCGTTCCCCCAGGGATTACCCCTATCCTAACTCCTGTGGGCCAAAGGACCAGTCAGAACCCCCACCTCACTCTTCTTAGCCAGGCATCCCAAGTAGTAAGGGAGGGAGCACCTCCCCCACGGGTCGAAACTCCACCATATATGCAGAAAACGGTTGCGCTGGACAACACATTGAACCTACAGCTAAAGCCTGCTACTGTTGACACTACTGTTAAAAAGAAAATCCGCAGAAATTGGGGTGGATTCGAAACTCAGAACCTCAATGAAAGCAAGTGGGAAGGTGCAGAAATACCGGACACCTCCCCATGGGGACCAGATGGCCCCCCAGCGATCCAGAACCAAGCCACAGGCTCGGTCCGAACCCCTGCTGGGCCTAACACCGCTCAACAACAACCAAGCGTCCTCACAGGAGGAGTTATGGGAGGAAACAACAACGAAAGTGCTCCAGCAGGCCAGAACACCGCTAATTATGGGTTTTTACCAACGGGGACGATGCCCCCACCTCTCTATTATACAGGCATGCCACCTGGCAATTACACCATGCCTAACCAGTTCCATCCTTACCCCGGAGCATGGCAAGGATACCCCTATATGCCTCCACAACCAATTGGAGCGCCCTATTACCCAACTAATCTGTTTAACACTGCGTTTCCAACGATTCCGGAAAATTTAAAATTATTTGGCAGACATCTTAAGACAAGAATATGGAAAGGCATCTTATACCCAGATTTCATTTCTTCTTTGAATGCACAGCTAGATGCTTTAGGCCCATTAAATGAAAGTCAAAAGATCACTTTTGCAAAGTCGGCAATATCATCCGATCAAAATAGCGAAGCAAGAAAATATATGCTCAGAGATAACTCTTTCTCAAAATTTACCAGATTAGAAGACTTTCTCGCCCAGTTAAAGATTTTTCTACAACCGGAAGAGAAGAAAACAGTTTTCGACTTAATGTTGGAATTCTTAGAATATAGAAGGGAGAGAGACTCAATTTTTACTGACTTCGTGCTAGAACTAAAAGACCGGTTAACGAAGTACCAGAGCCGCCTGCATGATCTGGATGATAAAGCAATCTTCAACTCCAGGCAGATAAACCTATTGGTTACAGGGAAGATCATTCAAAACGTAAATGAAAGAAGGGATGGAGACAGATTACGAGAAAAGATCCTTAGGGTATTCGATACAGAGATGAATTTAAATGAATTGATTGAAAAGTTGTCTCAAATTTCAAATGGAGCTTTGTTAAAAGATGAGTATAGAAGGCCAAATGAGGGCCGCACCACTAGGGTGTTCTTGGCCAAAGAAGAATCGGGAGGGAGACAGAGGGTTGGAGTTAATAATTCATATAGGGACAACAGGGAGCCATTGAAGCCGAGGTATGAGGAGAAAGGAAGGGAGGAGGTGAGACCCAATTACACTCCTCAAAGGAGGAGAGATGAGGTAAAATCGAACAATACTTTTCATAAGAAAAGAGAAGAAGTGAAGATAGGATATGTTACACCGAGCTATAAGGGCACTTTGAAAAAGATGTCAGCCCAGGAGTTAAAAGAACACTCTGTGTGCTTCTTTTGCGAGACGGTGGGACACTCGTCTCAAGCATGCCGCTGGGAATTGCCTTATTGCCGAGAGTGTAGAGCATATCACAGAAGGGGGTCGCAACCTAAGTGTAGAGGAGCACCGCCTTGGAGACCTATCCCAGAAACCCTGCTAATGTTCAATCCATACAATAGCCAGATTGATATGGACAAAGGGATAAGAGCGAAAAAGCCAGAACCTTATAACCCAGACCGGCGAGGGCCCAGGATCTTCCCCAAGAAAAAGGGAGGGTACAAGCCCCCAGATGGAAGGTAAAGACTAACGCGAGAGTGTATATGGCTGAGAGCCAGCCAAGAGATTTTGAGGTGAATGAAGAAGTAGAGTATGGTGATGGGAGGTATGAAGAAGAACTTTCTCATCCTCAGGATAGGATAGAGAATGAAAATTTTTAGAATCGGGCAAAGAGAGGAGACGTGTGAGAAAAAAGTTTAAAGACAGAGTGAAGAG
Organism: Trachelipus rathkii; assembly: GCA_015478945.1. Classification (NCBI taxonomy): domain Eukaryota; kingdom Metazoa; phylum Arthropoda; class Malacostraca; order Isopoda; family Trachelipodidae; genus Trachelipus; species Trachelipus rathkii. The sequence goes on from JABUQX010048144.1 coordinate 4,319, forward strand.
ATGGGAAGCTAAGCAAAAAAGTAAAGAAGTCGTACAGCAATCTTTTAGGCTGGGACGACACTTTTACACGAATGTTTACCTTGCTCCATCTATGAGTAGTATGGAGGCGAAGACCAAAGTCTTGGTTGACACCGGATCTAGTGTCAGTATTGTCACAGCCCGACGGCTCAAACAATTGGAAAAAGAGGGAAACTTTAAAGTAACCCTCCGTAAGACCGATTTAGTAGTACAGGGGGTGAACAATAAGCCAACGATATTGAAGGGAGAAATACAGTTATATCTTCGCCTACATAAAAAATATTACCTCACGACATTCCAAGTGAATGATATAGATGGAGAGAATAGCTGGGACATTCTGTTGGGTAGCAACGTTTTGTCTAACATTCCCATAACTTTAAACTTCTTTTCTGCTAAAATGTCTATCAAGGAGGGTAGAGAGATAGACATTCCGATCTTTGCCGATCCACAAGGAATTTATTTGGTTAGAGAATTTTCTGATGGGAATCTTAAGAGGATAAGAGACTTCAGAAAAAGTGAGGAGCAGTTACCCCAGGCCCGAGGGCCTAGAGGGGGGAGAACTAAGGATTCGAACCAAATTTTCTACCCCAGGCCCGAGGGCCTAGAGGGGGGAGAACTAAGGATTCGAACCAAATTTTCGCTAAACCACCCGCACGTGCTGCGGAAAAGCATCTTTTTCCTAAGAAGGCCGCTTTGCCAGTTAAAAACGCACGCAACGCGGATAAGCATCTTTCGCATAGAGAGGCCGCCTGGTCAGTTAATAACGTTAACGCACGCCGCGGTTGAACCTCGTTCCTATCGGAAGGTCGATCTGTCTGTTTCCCAAGGGGGAAAGACAGCCTCTTCAGCACGAAATTCGCAGAGGCAGCAAGTGCCTAGACATGGAAAAAGAGATAGGGAAATTGCCTTGAACGGAGAAGCTCAAATTGAGACAGACAAGGTGAAGAGAAGAACAGGGTGGGAATTAGCTACTCCCCCCTAAACTCATCACAGCGCTGATCAAAAAGGAGCTAGATCCCAAACTCAAGCACACCCCTCCTCAAATTTGGAAGAGAATTTGGGCCAATCCGAAGATTTGGAAGTTTCGAAGAGCTATGACCACGAAAAAGAGGGCCATTTAATGATTGATGAAAGATTTAAAATAAATCTAAAAGTAATTGAAAAGACTGTTTTGCCTAGTCAATCATGCGGATATCTAAGACTCCGACCGGAAACTCAGGACAATTTTTGAACTGGAGCGGTTGTGCATAATGACACCAGCTTTCACCATGGGACCATTGTACGTCGCGAATACAACACAATTAGTCCGGTGAGGGATAACACGGTTATCCTCAGTTATATAAATTTGAGTGACAAATCCTTTTATCTGAATAAAGGTGTGTATCTAGGAGAAGGGTATCCGATTATTAGCGAACAGATCGAGAGAAGCACAGACAAAGGAGGACACCAGAGAACAGTTTCTGCTAATGTAGCCACCTGCTCAAAGGGTCTTACAAAGACAGAGTTAAGGCGAGTGTACAAAGAAATCATCGAAGAGAAGATGTCGAAAGAAGAGGCAGAGAACTGTCTTCTCGAGAAGCCAGAGTATCTGGAAGAACTGCTAGAGCTCCTCATGGACTACCATGATGTATTGGCACTAGATGATGATGCTGTCCCAGTCTGTCCGCTTCAGAAATTTAAGATTGAGCTGTTACCTGATGCCCCTAAAGTCATCTTTCGTAAACAATACAGGTTACCGCACAGGTATTTGCAGGACATCGATGATTTCACCGAGTCCGCACTGAAAAAGGGGTACATCAAGGCAGGATACAGCCCCCACTCGTCACCGCTACTCGTGGTGGCAAAGAAAAATAGTACGAAACCAAGGGTGTGTTTGGATTACAGGTACCTCAACTCCCATAGCATTCAGGACGTGTTTCCTTTGCCTTCAATCGACGAGATTTTTACATCCCTAGGGGGTAATACTGTATTTACATCTGTAGATTTACTGGATGCATACAACGCCTTAGAGATAGAAGAAGAGACACAAAAGCTGATGGCGTTTAGGACAAGGAAAGGTCTTTGGTGCCCTACCCGCTTGATGTTCGGCCACAAGAACGCCCCAAGCGTCTATGCTCGCACGATGACAATGTTAAACCACCTGTTAAATTGGAACGCTTCCCACCTTAGACGACGTATTGGTGCTAGGAAGAAATGTGCCCGAACACTTTGAAAATTTGAAGAAGGTGCTCACTGCTTTTAGAGAAAATAAGCTTAGAATAAAATTATCCAAGTGTAGTTTTCTACAATCAGCTGTTTTGTACTTGGGATTCAAGATAGGAAGAGATGGAATTAGTCCAGATCCTGCCAAAGTAGAAACAATGAAGAGTTTTGTCCCTCCTACGAATGTGAAGGAGACACAGAGTTTACTTGGTTTCTTCTCTTATTTTCGCTTCCTCATAAAGGACTTCGCCGCGGTAGCACAACCTTTGTATGATTTGATAAAGAAAGATGTCCCTTTCCTTTGGACGAAAAAACAACAACAAGCTTTCGACACTTTGAAAGAGATAAGTTGGTCGTACAACCACAGCTCACATTCCCGGATTACAGCAAGGAATTCTTCGTGAATACAGATGCCAGTAATTACGGAATCGGAGGAGTGTTATACCAACTGACAGATGAAGGGAAAGAGAAACCCTTATCTTTCGTGTCCCGGACACTCAGGGGCAGTGAGTTAAACTATGATACGATCGAAAAGGAATGTTTGGCCGTGGTGTTCTGTTTGCAGAAGTTTAAGAACACCATCTTCGGCTATAAGGTAACTATCATAACCGACAACCAACCTCTCTGCTTTATTTTTAGGAATAAGCAGCAGACCGGCCGGTTAGCTCGGTGGAATCTCTTAGTAAACAGTTTCTCACCCACCATAGTCTATAAAAGAGGAAAGAATAATGTCGCTCCAGACTATCTGAGTAGGCATCCGGCATCTAATGTGTTCCTGGTTAAGGAGGTAGAAAGAACAGAAAAGTTCCCTCGAATAGATTTCGCTCTGAGTCGGGAAAATTTCATCAAAGAACAAGAGAAATGTCCCCGTGTAGGAAAATTGGTAAGATGGGCGAAAGAGAATCCCAGAACACAACCACACATCTTAATAAAAGGCATCTTACATTACGCTGTGGAAGCAAAACCTTATCTTGTACATGTTCCAGATAGTATGATTTACAGTGTGATAGACCAGTGCCACGCTTCACTAGCTAGCGGACACGGTGGTCAGCAGAGAACTGAAAAGAGAGTAGAGGAGAAATACTATTTCCCTGGTATTCAAAAGTTAGTTAAGGAATACTGTAGTCAATGTGTGTCGTGCGCCAGAACTAAGGGTCCTAGACCCCCTGTAGCAGAGATTAATCGATGGCCATTGCCGTACACACCTTTCTCACGCGTTCATGTTGACAGTATTGGGAAATTGCCATCTTGTACAGGATCAGGAGCCAAATACATCTTAGTATTTCGCGACGTTTTAACACGGTATGTTGAGTTAGTGCCTTGCAAGACTAGGACGAGCGAGGAATGTGCCAGAGCACTGCAAGAGAGGGTCATATGCAGGCATAGTGCCCCTCAGCTGCTTGTGTCTGATAATGCCTTGGAATTTACGAGCCAGGTATTTAAGGACTTATGTAAGGCGTGGAGAATAAAGAAGATAGAGATTATGCCTTACAAAGCCTCCCAAAATGGTGTCGTCGAAAGAATAAATGCTGATATCGAATCTTTCTTGCGGCATTACGTGAATGCAAATCACAGAGACTGGGATAAATACCTGAGCTTTGCCCAAATCGCTATCAATTCCGCGTATAATCGATCTATAGGGTCTTCACCCCACTTCCTGTTGCATGGTTACATAAAGAGGCTCCCTTACGAGATGCCTGATTATGTATCACCATTTGTGAATAAGACCGAGAAAATAAGGTTCATTTCGGATGAGGTAGACACGATAGTAGAAAGGATCGATTATATAAGAGATTTGGCTAGAGAGAAGTTAGAAGCGGAAACCACAAAAACTTTGGAGCAACAACATAAAAGGGCCAAGCAAAGAGAGTTTAAAATAGGAGACTACGTCTTCGTTAGAGCAGTTAAACCGCCCCATCAAAGTTCGAAGTTATGTCCCAAGTTTGAAGGGCCATATATTGTCCGATGTTTAAGGGGACCTAATAAACTAATGGTGTATTGTTTAGAGTCAGGCCGAACCTTCCCAGTCCATGTGGACAACGCCAAGGTGATCCCAGCAGAAAAGTTCACCGAGTCACATTTTGACTTTATGAATGATGAAGTTTGGAATCCCCACGCGGTAGAAGAAATGTTAAGCTCCAAAGAACAAAAAAGGGAAAGAATTGAGGAAAGACAACAGAGAAGCGACCCAGGAGTCCCTTCTGAGAGAAAAGAAGAAGAAGAAAGAGGAGAAGAGGAGGAAGAAGACGAAGGAGCAGAAGAAGATGAAGAAGCAGAAGAAGAAGTAGATGAAGTGGAAGAACTTCCTCCTCCCACAAATCAAATGTCTTCCCAATATTCTTTCCAAATTCCCATAACGCCACAAATTCAGCCCGGACACAGCTATTTTCCAATTCCCTATCCCACACAATCTCGCCAAGAATACTACAACTCTTACTCTATCCCCCCACCTCAGCCGGTACCGAGTGGTACGAATTCTTGGAGCCATCCGCCTCCAGTGCAACAACCGACCCCGGTGGAACCCGTAAGAGAAAGTAAGCCCGTGGAAGAAAGAAGATTTAGCGATGAGATTGTAGAAAGAAGAAGATACAGCGATGTACTCGCCGGAAGAACGCGTCCAGGCAGTGAATTCAAGTGTTCCACTCCAAAAATTGACTTCCCCAAGACTCCCTCCAACCCTGCGGTGCGGAGAAAAGAGTTTAGACCATCTTTATCCCCAATTCAGCAAGAGATTTCCCTAGAAAACCCTGTTCAAGAAACTTTTCAGGAGCCACCAGCACACGAAGGTGAGGTGTATGGAGCCTATGGTGGAGCCCCTCCAAGAACAAATTCCCCAGTGAAATCTCCAATTTCCCCAGTGAAAGATGGCCGTTTTCCCATTCCCCCGGTCGTAGATTCATCTCCTAAGGAATTCATCCCAGATAACAGAAAACAGGACCCGTCTTACCGGCCCCATAATCTGTTCACTGGTCCTAGAGATTCTACACCCCGAGTTACAAGAAGTCAAACGAGGATAAAGGAACAAGCTTTACAGCAACAGCCCGAGGCAAGTGACAACACGGAGACTACAGCGAAGACTCCTGTCCAGCCTCCACCTGTCGAATTGGATTTGAACACCACAGTCCGTGGAGGGCAGACTTGGTATTTGCCTCCTGGTTACTAGTTCATCCCAATTTTGTATATACTTTGTATATTCCTAGATTTAAGAGAAAACTCTTTTAGTTTGTAGGATGAATTCTTCTTATTCTGTTAGTCTAAGAAGGATACTTTTAATTTTAAGAATAGGATGAAAGTACATTTCGCTTCGCGTCTGTACTAAAAAAAAATTTTTTGTTAAGAAACACTTAGTGGATTAGGAAAATATTAGACTGGATTAGTTGACGATCGTCATAAATTTAAGAAAATTAGCTTGGATTAGTATATATTCCTAGATTTTTAAGAAAATTAGTCGGGATTAATACATATTCATAAGAACTCTAATCTTAGAATTTAGATGTAGCTTCAATAGATCTTAGAATAGATTAATTCAGTTCTAGTTTTACTCATTTTTTATATAAAGAAACTTTTTAAAAATATGTTTCACTCTCAGAACAAGGGGGGACAGCAATTTTTAATACAAAAAAAAAAACAAAATAGAAAATCCAAAAAACTTTTCTATTAAGAAAACAAAAAAAATAAGTAACGAGTAAGTAAGTAAGTAATATAAAAACTAAATTAGTAATTAAGCAACTAATAAAAACTAAATTAGTAAGTAAGCAACCAAGTACTAAATAGTATATAACGTTAAGTTTAAAAAACTCTTACATTTAGATTTTTATTCTACTAACTCGATTATAGTTAAGAAACCAGTTAGTTTAGGTAGTTTAGGTAATAAAACGCAAATGCTTCAACTAACCAATTAATTTTAAAACAATTATTAAACATAATTAGGCGACCTTATAATTAATCACGATAAGAAAAGTATAAAGTATAAATATTTCAGAAATGAATTTTGGAATACCAGCTTTGCTGCTACTCATCATCTTATCAACAGGCCACAGCAATCTCATAAACGAAAAAGAAGAAACAAAGATTCTACCTGGTTTAGTTCTATATCGTACTGGAGAAGTTAACTTCATAGAAGGATACCTCGATTTAGTTATCTCCTTAGAATGTCCTCCAGATATTAAAGAAACTATCATCAAGACGACTAAACTGGTAACCAACGTCAAAGAATCATTTCTACCATCGTTCGAAACCATGTTTCTAAATGTTTCAACACATCAAAGGGCTCACCAATGGGAATTTAAACTTATGACCATTCGAGTAAAAGTACTAGCCCAGAAATTGAACGAAGTAAGTGAACTGCCTTGGATCTCAGCACGATCAAAAAAGAAGCGAGCCGCTTTTGATTTTGGCGGAGACGTCCTCAACATTCTTTTTGGTACGGCTACGGACAAACAGGTGAAACTACTTCGAAAGAAGATCAACATCTTAGGTAATTATGCCTCTACCTCAAACTTATTGATTACTGAATTAAAGGAACAACTGAAAGCGAATACTCGTACTTTAATAAATTTTAGGGATAGCTTACAAAAATTAATAGAATTTCAAAATAGCTTAAGTGCAACGCACAATATAATAAATCAGATGGGCAGTATCCGGGCATTAATAAATCTAATTGAACAGACAGTTCAGAATATACACCAAATCCACCAATTGGTGATAAATTCACTCCAACTTGCCAAAAACAAAATAACAAACTCACAACTTTTTTCTCCCATCTTCTTATTACCTTTTGTACTAGAAATGAACAAAGAAACTAAACTCCACACAGTCATTCCTCTAGAAACAAAAACATACCAAACTTTCTTAACCTACTCTTGGACTATCCAATCTGACGCTAGCCCCTACGAATTAATCACTCTAATTCCTTTTATCTCAATAGAGAAATTCGTCTCCTACAAACTAATATCTTTTCCTACCCACCTTCCTTTAAACAGATCACTAGTTCGAGTCATGTACAACGACCCAAATAATTACTTCTTTGTATGGTAATCGGAAATACACTTACCTTAAAGAATCAGCACACGATCTTTGTAGACATTTAGGCCAACTAGCAGTATGCCCTCAGTCCCAAGTGTTTGCTTCCATTGATGATCAATCTTGTTTACTATCTTTAATCTTGAATTTCACCAATGACTTTTCACACTGCCCTATAGTAGAATACAAGTCTGTAGAACCTTATACTGTCACCTTAGGACATTTCACCCTTATTTCTTTTTCAGAAAAAACTAGGGTTCAATCGCATGTGAGAAACCCAACTCTATACAGCATGTCTATGACTATGTCTTTACTATCCCGCATGGATGTGCCTTCATCTCTTCTAAGTTTCAGTTTAAGAACCCTATTCACCTAGAGAAGAATATTACCCTTTCTTCCTTAATTTCTTACTCTGATCACGTTCTATTCAACTTCTTATCTCACGTTGCTTTACCTAACATTTCTGCTGTCTTGTTTCCTAAGTTTCAAACTTTAAAAGAGATTCACTGGAATCAAAGATTAGATCAATTAAATCAAACCATGCACCCTTTCACACCGTACTTCCCACAAATTAAATTTATCCCATATATTGGAGGAGGAACTTCTGGCACGATTTTTTTCATTATAGTTCTTGTCATTGCATATTTCGTTTGGACTAAAAGAGTATTCCTTTGCAACATGTGTATGCCGAAGGCACCAACACCCACTGAAAGCATTCCACTTCAGGCCATCCCAACACCCAATGTTCGAATACAATTAACACCTGAAGATACACCTTTAAACAACCTGGTTCAGATAAGATCTCGACCCAGCTCCCCAGCTCCTGTCCAACGCTTGTCTTTACTTCCAAGACCTCCTATGCCTCTTCCTAACCCTCGAGCTATTACCTCTTCTGAAAACCAAGTGACGTATTCTAATTGAAATCAATCTTAACGTTAAA
>JABUQX010048145.1:0-15000 GCA_015478945.1 Trachelipus rathkii
ACTTCACCCTATCAAGATAGTGACCAAAAAGATTCTGGGAATGCTTATATATTATTTATTAGTAGTAAAATATTTACATCATGCAAAGATCTATTCAATTTACAAAACACAGCCTCCTTTGAGCTTTCTTGGACTAAAAAATCTAACACAAAGAATTTATAGTTAAACATTGTTTCTAATTATATATATATATATACTATATATATATATATATATATATATATATATATATATATATATATATATATATATATATATTATATATATTATATATATATTTTTTATATTTATATATATATATTCACAAGCAACCATGTTGTCGTTTTGTATTTTAGTCGACCAAGTACTCCATGAAAGGCAGGTTGGCCAAACTTTCAAATAGATTTTGGTGTAAACTATAGATGGTAATTGTAAAGTTTTGGTCAGTCATCTGACATTTTTATAAAAATCACAGCATGGGCTCTAATAAATTATAATGGTAGGTATATAAAAAAATGACATCTAGAAAAAAAAGTTTCAGACTCGCGAAGTTCTGAATAAGCCCATAGGCTTTTCCTATACTCCAACTGACCAAATTTCATTCTATCGCACTTTATGGCGTAGGCTACTTTACAAATCACCAGGCAAATAAAGACTATGATCTAAAAAAAAAACATAGTGTGAAAATAATAGTATTGGAAAACATACTATAAATGAATATCAAATTTAATCTTTTGCCTACTATACCTATATATATATATATATATATATGTATATATATATATATATATACCTTATATATATATACTACTATATATATATATATATATATATATATATATATATATATATGCTATATACTATTTAGAATTTAAAAATATGTCAACAACGGCAGGCCTAATTAAATAGAGTAAACTCTGTATAACTTGCCTTTAGTTCAAAGGTGTTACCAGATTCATATTTTACTTCAAAATTAACTTCTGATTGTAGCTTTCCTAGTTTTTTGCAAATCTCTCTTTAGAGGTCCTCTTCTTAGAAGTTCAGATGCAACCAAACAATATTCATGTATTCATTTTTCCTGTTATGATATTTAAAAAACATATCTAAATTCTTGTTGCTCTTTGAAATGTGGGAGTGTTGTTGTGGTTAAAAATATAGTGTTTTCTCATAACTGTAAAGAGATGGTTATCCTTTGTAGGGAATTTTTGGAAAAGTGCAATTTTTACAACAGGCCTTTTATAGACAGTTCTATTTTAGGTATATATAAAGTTTCTAATTATCTGCTCTTCAAGAAAGGCTATTTACTGATATTGCAGGGAAAATGGTTTTGTTTAATTTTGATGATAAGCAAGTCGCTTTTCCTCTGTTACACTCTTTTTAGATTATTTTCCAATTAAATTCATAGGTTAATTGAAAGGATATTTTCAAATTCATATCTTCTTTCAAAATTAACTTTTAAGTGTAATTTCCTAGTATTTCCAAATCTTACCTTAGAGGCACTCTTCTTCCTAGTTCACATGCAACCAAACATTATTCATGTATTCAGTTTTCCTGCTATAATATTTTAACAGCATATCCTAATTCTTAATTACTCCTTGAAATGTGGGTGTGTTGTGGTTGAAAATATGGTGTTTTCTCATAACTCTCAAAAGATGTTTTATTTGTAGGTAATTTTTTTGAGAATAGCAACTTTTACAACAGTCCTTTTTATGATAAATTAGCAAGTTGCCTTTCCACTATTACTCTTTTCCAATTTATTTCTACAGGGAATTGTCAAATTTATAGATATTTAAATAAAAAATGGAATTTGCCATTGTGCTTTTTACGGAGGAAAATGATGCTCCAGCTATTGTTTCAACAAACTGGATCAACTACGATAAAAACACTTGTTTTTACCCAAACGTTATCTCTGAAGGGAGAAAAAATAAGCTACTGATTTCCAGACAAGCTCCAGGCGACAATTGGCCTGAATACCCAGTTAGGGTTTTAAAAAAATTTTGTAAGTTTAAGACTGATCTCATTTACTTATAATATATATATATATATATATATATATATATATATATATATATATATATATATATATATATATATATATATATATATATATATATATATCACTCTCTCTATTGTGATAAGTTGATAAGTAAACTGCATTGATCATGAGTCGTGACAATTGTAATACCCCATAAGCATTTCGCCCTGCGGGAAGTAGACCTGGACCAGATGAACATTAATATGCGTTTGACCACACCACGATGGGCTAAAAGAAGAACTCGATAATACTTCCCTATGCTGAATCAATGTGTTGGTGGGCGCGTTTCTGGTGGAACTACCGCAACATCAGTAGACTTTTGAATGGAATCAAGGTATGTATGACGATAGTGTGAAGCTTTGTGTAGTATAAATAGTAAGTTGAAAGTGATTGGTTTATATAGCAGTGAGGCAGGGATGTGTTATTTATGTCTCCTTGATTATTTAATTTGTACTGGCTTTGATTATGAAAAAATAAGGAGGGGTGCAAGAGAGTTAGAATGATGGAAGAAGAGTTGAGGGGTACTTTATCATATATGGATGATTTGGTTTTGTGTTGCAATCTGAAGAGAGTTTGAGATTTGGCAGGGTGTGTTTGGCAAATTGTGTAAAAGGAGGGGTTTTGAAAATAAACGTAGATTAAGGTTATAGCAATGAGGAGGGGAGTTCGTAGTGTGAAATTATGTTAGATGAGCAACTGGAACAAAAGTGTCTTGAATTTAAATATTTGGGATATATGTTGGATAGGGAGACGGATTAATTCAGAGTGTAGTAGGAAAGTTGTGAATGGTAGGAAGGTGGCTGGTTCAATTAAATCCTTGTTGGAAGTCTTGAGTGTGGTAGGGCTTTGCATGATGGTATGTTGTTACCTGTGTTAATATATAGTAGTGAAACTATGGTCTGGAATAAGAAATAGCTATAGATCTTTGGTACAATGTGTTCAAGTAGACAATCTTAGAGCGTGTTAGGTGTTAGAGAAAATTGTTAAAACGAGGAATGACAGGGAGTTTGTGGTGTGAAGAAGGGCCTAAATGAGAGAATAAACAAGGTACATTGAGATGGTTTATTTATGGATGGATGATAGTCGAGTTAGTTGAAGATGTGGCATGTATGAGTGGTGGGGATAATGTTTGAATCAACTGGCTTGGATAAAGAAGAAAAAGTGGGTTCAGTCAGTAAAGGAATGCTTGAAGAAGAGGAATATGTGAGTTTGGCAGAGGCAGAAGAAAGGTTAAGCAGACCATGAGCCTGAGGGTTTTGCCAGTGAAGGAATTAACGGTTGTGGGCTCAGCTTGGAATGAACCCTACATTGACAAGATAGTGAGTTAATAACGTGGTGAAACCACTAAATGACAATATAATTTACATACTTGATGGTAGTAAGTTCTTTATTGAAACCATCACGAAGCACCCCACCAGACAAGTAACAACAGAAGAAATGATAAAGGAGTTTATATATATATACCTATATATATATATATACCTATATATATACCTATATATTTATATATATATACCTTTAAATTAAATTTAAAATATTTTTTTTAAACAAATTTAACCATCATAATGCACCCCCAAACCATCATCTTTCCCCCCCTGGTGGGGGCATTTATGATTTCAGGTTTTTTATTAATATTTATTTTAATAATTTGTTAAATGAATCAATAATACTATATATTATAGAGTGCATACCAACATATTTTTTGATATTTGGTAAATGACAATACAACTTACATACTTGATGGTGGAAAGTTTTGTGTTTTGTGTTTTGTTTTGTGTCATTTGGAGTTTCTTTGTTGTTTTTTGTTGTTTTTTGTGTGACTGGAATTAAGGTGAGGAATAAGTCTTTTCCAATTAACTAGTCTATAAGAAAGACACACATATCCTGTGGGGTAATATAAAGACTATAAACCAAATAAAGAACTTTTAGAAAAATAACATTTAATAACTTGTATATTCTTCTTTATGTATTTTGATATATTATTACTACTATTATTATTTTCATTGATAATTATTCCATAATATTGTGCATTATTATTAATAATATTATTATTATGTAATATTATTATTATTATTATTATTTATTATTATTATTATTATTAATGTGTGTCTTTTTCACTGACTGAACCGGTCTTTGTAAATATCAAATATATTTATTATACCCAAAAATTTAGTTTGGAATGCTATATGTTAAACATTCCTTTTGTGAAATATCATTATACTGCAACAGCTTGAACAGCTCCTTCTTTGACAAAAGTACAGATGAAGATCGATTCTACCAGGGTTTTAGTCACCACTACAAAGAATATCTTGGTACAAATATTGCAAAGACATCTCAAACAAGCAAACAACTGCTTCAATTTTGTTGTGTTTTCTGTTTTATTTCTGGGACACTCAAATCCCCATAACTATATATATATATAATATATATATATATATATATATTATATATATATATATTTTATGTATATATATATATATATATATATATATATATACACTATATATATCTTTATATATATATATAATAATATATATATATATACTTATATATACATATATATATATATATATATTAAAGTATCATCATGTCATCGTGCGTCATCCTCCTCATATATCATATATAACTGTATTTAAGTCTCTGGGGATGAAAAAAGTTAGTGACATACAGGAAACATAAAAAAATAGTGAAAAGTATGACCTAGGTTGAAAAGCACAAGCGCACCTTACAACATACCTATTAGTGGGGGCCGACCAACACCAGTAGAGAAATCCACCTAGAAGTTAGGGACTTGACGGATCTCATATAATCGCAGTGTTGTGGTTATCCATGGACCAGGTGGGCCTAGCACATGCCCACACCTCCACAAAACCCGCCCATTCCATACTGTGTTGTGCCCTTTCTTTCTTTCGCCTCACTGCTGACTCATTATCCTAAAATTCTTGCGCTAGTTCAATCCACTTTTCCTTCTGTCTACCAGGTGGTCTGATTCCCAGCATACTACACTACACATCCATAGCTGACATTATCATGTGCTTTTCCACATGACCAAATGTCTCATGTGTTTTTCATTTACATTATATATTATCCCTTTCTTCACACCACACCTTCATCTGGCAGGTTTCATTTCAACCACATCTAATTCTTCCCATCTTTACTTTGCACTTTCAGATGTTTAAGCTCTGGAATACATTTCCATTTAGATCTATACCTCTTAATTCAGACCAATGATCTGCTACTATAAATTGCTGCAGGTAACAACAAGCCTCATATAAGACTACTTTACTTTCAGACCGGTCTTCATCCATCAACGATTTACATTATAAATACCTTCTATAATTTAAACTTACTACTACACTCATCATCAGTTTCCATACTTCAGCCAACATATATCTTCTAATGTTTAAGCTCAGACTGTTCCAGCTAATATCCTCTAACATAACTTCACCAGAGTCATCACTCCTCTGACATAACTTTAATCTTTATGTCTCGTTTGCTTTCATAACTCACTCACTTGCACCTGCCAAATCTCTCCTGCTGATAACAAACTCTCACTTTCCCAGATTCTGGAATTGTGGGAACGATTGTTTCGAAAGGAACATGGCTGCAGTTGTAGAGGTGGTATTTAGAAGACCCATTCACTCAGGTGTGAGGTGATGTTTGAAGACTCATGATATAGGAGGGCATATAAGTGGACCAGATTCTTGAGCTTCATGGTAAATCTTTTGCAAAATAGCATAGTCATGATGCAGTATTATGTGTTGTCTATTGTTTTAGATATTATCACATGGAGCTATATTGATATTATTTTTATTCTTATAAATGATTGTTGTTATTTTCATTATTAATAGTGGATTGTTTTTTTTTTTTTTTTATGAAATTGCAGTATTAAATGTACGTGATATCGGTGGTGAGATCAGCGGTTCTTTGAAAAAAATGAAGGAGGGAAAAAAACTGGACACAACGGCGGTGCTTTGGGTACTAATTGATCGTGTTGTTAATTATTACTTTATTATTATTATTCCATTATTATTTATTATTATTATTATTGTATTATTATTGTATTATTATTAATTATCTATTATTATATAGTATTATTATTATTATTATTTTGTTTTTCTTTCATGACTATAATTTTATATGATAATACAATTTGAGTGTTTCTTTAATATTATTATTAAGATTAGTAAATGATCCGTAGTATTTTATTCATTGAATAACAGTTGAAAGTTTTTAAAAAGTGTTTTAATAATTTGGTATTATTTCTTTTTACTAATGTATATATAGGGTTTGTTTTTATTTTCAGTTTTTTTTTTTTGTGGCACAATTTGAAGCAGCATCGGTGAGTCTGACTGAAGAAAAAAAACCATTTTACTACGCTAACGACCATCTTGAAGGGTGCACAAGTATTTAAAAATTGACCAGGGACACAAGGAAAAAGATTTGGGTGGTCGAAAGAAAAAAACAATAAGAAACCGATAAACAAAAACTATTTATGGAATTGAAAGGGCGAAGGGCTGCAATAGTGGGAGAAACTTAAAAATTAAAAAAAGACAAACTGAAAATACAAGTAGAAAAAAAATGAAAATACGTTGAAAAAGACAAACTGAAAATAGTTTGAAAAAGTATAAACTGAAAATAAAATAAAAATTGAATTTGGGAACAAATTTTGAAAAGTTGCAACTAATTTGATTATATATATAATATATATATATATATATATATATATATATATATATATATATATTTATACCTCTCTCTATATATATATATATATATATATATATATATATATATATATATATATATATATATATATATATATATATATATATATATATATATATATATATATATATATATATATATATACTATGCTCATATACCATATATATATATATATATATATATATATATATATATATATATATATATATATATACTCTCTCTCTATACACCTTTCTATATATAAACAAAATTGAAAAAAAAAATAATAGTAAAGATACCGGAAATTGTGAAATAAACTATTGTAGAAAGGGACGTTTTTTTCTATTTATATTGAACATTTGATATATTTTTTTATAATTCTAAATTCCGACATTTCATATATCGCGAATAATACTTTTGTAGTTTATGAATTGACAATTGGTAACAGTTCTTTTTATTGTGCTTATATATTTGTATCGTGATATAACGTTTTGGTAGTATTGGTATACTTAGTTTTTTGTGTAAAATATAATTGATGTTGGGATACGGTGTAGTGTTCTGTCGTAACTAATATTTTTTAATAAGAAAAGATAGTAGGTGACTAGGTTCATATATTGTTTTTTATTCTGATTGTTAATATAAGAACATCACTGCTTGTTTAATTTTATATTGCTAAATATAGGTATCCTAGGAGTGGGAGAAACTTACAAAGTGTGTGGTGTGTTGAATTATATCCTTCCTTCAGTTGCCCTGGATAGTGGCCTATAGCGAGTAAATTTCTAGTATAGTAAGGTAAAGAAATCCGCTACAGTATTCAACTATAGCTAGACATGGACGATTCCAGTTTTTATTATAATTTGTCAAATATTCTGATGAAAATTAGAAGATATGGATCGTTTATTGAAAACTGTAGCAAAAGAGACGAGTGCCGTCGCTGTTCTCTCGATATCATCATGTGAATGAGGTTTTAATCTTTTTTAAACTAAAGATTGGCCTACGTTTAAGACTAGGTAAAAACATTATTTTAAAAGCCGTCATAAGGCTTTGTAATTGTTGGGCAACCACATTTTTAATTTTCAATCTACACATTAAATTTATTTTTATAATTATTTGATGATAAATATATAAGTATGGGTAATAGTATATCAATATCCATTAAACTATTGTTAATTTAATAATATATTCCCGTGCCCCGCCGAGGAGGTACTAGCTACTTTTTTTAGAATAAAAGGGCAATATTAAATAGCAAATCAAAAAATTTTATCATATTACAATTTATTATTTATTTTATTTTTATTAATTACTATTATTAATAATAATTATATTATTTATTAAATTTATTTAATAAGTTATCCAAAGTTTTACAAATACAGATCTAATAGGTTTTATTATTAGTATTATATTAATTATTTAGTTTATATATATATTATTATAATAAAGCATTAGGTGCAATTATTTTTTAAAAATTCTACATGGGTTAATTTCATATATATTTAATAACATTGAGAATATGATACACCTTTAATTTTTAAACCAAAAGGAGTAATATTATTTTGTATTAAGATTTTTATGGTTTTTTTTTTAATAAAAAAATAATGGTGTCCGTTGTCTAGGTTTGGGAAAAGTGACCCAAAACAGGAAGCTAAGTACTCAGATCCACATATTTGCTATGCTTAAACTCAAGGTTGTATCTATTTTATTAAAATAATTGCAATTTTTAAGGAAAATGCTTTTAAATTTTTCCTAGGGCTTAATTACTCAAGGTGAAGTCAATCAAACAAATACTCTTGTTTGACTAACATCTAATAAGAATATTGAGACCAAAAGATTTCGGATTAATTTTAGCTATCTTGGAGGGTGTTACCTATTCTTTCTCAAGAACTTATAGGAAAAAACTTTAAATTTCTTATCACCCACTCTTTTTTATAATTTTCTGCAGTTTGCTGAGTTGCCTGCTGGTTAAATACCTCTTTACCAGGACTGCATTCTTAGAAAAAACATCACTTAGATGCTTATTGCTTACAATGACAATACAGGACATAGGAAAAAGAACCCAATTTTTCTTATTTATTTTCAATTTCGTGCAAGTATTTTATGGAGGATAATGTATATGTTAAAAGAAATTGGACACTGTGTTTAGGGTAATGGTTGAAGTAGTACCGAGAGTTGGGCTGGTTATTCCGAGATAGCATGTAAAGCAATTTAGAGGGGATGCATGTAGGAAATTACGATGACGCCAGTGAGGCCGAGGTTAGGGCCGTGAGGGCGACAATAGATGAACTCTCACTATCGCAGACCTAATAATGCACCCATCTCTTTATCCTATAAAAAATTTAAACTTTGTTGATCAGATAAAAGGAAAATTATATTATGTATGCTTTTATTCAAACGGAATTGTAAGACACAAAAAATTTTTATTGTTTATATTCTGGTTGTGTCTAGGGCAAAGACAATCTTAATGAGATATTATTTATTTGCTCTGGTTACTAAGCCGCACAAGTCACTTCTCTGAAGATTTACCCTCATTGTCCATGCAGATTCCTTGAGCACTGAATGAAGCTTATTGGAAGCAGAGTGGTTACGAAATGCAACCTTATTAAGAAGTAGCTTTACAAAAACCACGTGTTACCAGGGTGTCAACTCACAAATCTTACTCTCGGAGCTTATCAATACCACTTAAGAGTTGATGGTAGTTTACTCGCACTTCTTTTTTCACGGGACAGATCACACCTTATCATCCGGTACAACGGACATAAGGTCGATAATATTTTATGGTTTTTGTGAGAAGTCCTTTAATTTGTGGGCTTAATTGTGGAGAATATCAATTATTTTATCAGAAATATGATATTAAGTTATATATTGACTAGTAAAACTTATTTACTTCGGATGAAATATTATAACACGGATGACTGAAAGTACCATTAGTCTAGTGAAGGCCACATAAGGGCTGTACAGTGAAAGGTATCTGAAAAGCCGGGAATTAGTCATGATATTAGAAGCTCAGGTATTAGATTTCTAGAAGATAGGGTACGCTATAGTGAAAATCCTGGGTTATATATTATATTAGATTTAATAATTATCTATAATTATATAATTAAATTAATTTAAAATAAATTTTTTTAAATTGGTATTCATGTAAAAATTATTATTTATTATATTAAATATATTAAAATATTTAATGCGGCTTTAGCATAATTATAGACCTGTGACTTTATTCGTATACAAATAGTTTAACAAGAAACTTTTACATACAGACAAGCAATTAAATTCAGATATTTTTTCCCAATTACTATGTTACCCCAAAGTAATGCAGCAAAACACTTAGTCAGATCCGGAGCCCGAAGGTGAAGTAGGAGCCGGAGCAGGAGGCACTTTATTATTGTTTTGTAACCGGTCTTTACGGAAGCCGAAAGAAGCTTGATTATGTCTGCATGTCTAGTGGTTTCCTATAAAACAGAAAGAAGACTCTTCCCAACGTTCGAGAAAGTGCTGTCTTAAGAGCATTTTTTTCTCAAAACAGACAACCAGAAGAAAATTATTGACTAGTTCACTGATTTTGCCAAAGATGGTGTCTATGTTCCGCTTAAATAGCAGGGTTATGTATATTTAAGGTATGTAAAAATTTAATGTAAGTCACCTAATAATATAATGAATAGTAACTGTAGCTGAAACAATTTTATTAGCAAAATTATATGATTTATTAGGTTACATATTAGTAATATTGCATTTAAGTGCATTATTAAGTTATTTATTATTATATATATTTAATGATACCGAGATTACCGTTGAGTATCATAAGGAGTTCCCTTATTAGTAATAGAGTCAGATTATCATAGTATCGTTGACCCGTATATTATTTAGTCACCTGGGAACGTATTATTGAACATGTATAAGGGCTGGTTAGTACAGTTAAGTTTGATTTTTTTTATTATTCAGAATATTTTTGCTTTTTAGGAATGTTAATAAAAAATTAATATTTATTGGCCAGTAAATTAATAAGTTTGCTGAACAATATGTTTCAAATAATTTATTAGTGCTAATTTGGAAGAAAGTGGGCCGGCTATAAGTTTTTAAGTTAATTTAGTAATTGTTTGTGAGACTGTAGAATCTAGAGATTACTTTATGGAAACTGGGAGCTTACGGATGTTACGGAGTTTAGCCACCGGACTTACACTGAGGGTTATAATAAAAATTATACTCCCTCTAAAATTATTTTGTTCTGTTTTTCTAAAAAGTAAAAATTTCCTGAAGGTTAATTTTTTCTATTATATTTTGTCAAAAACCATAATTTTCTAAAATATATTGATTGTTAGTAGACCTTCATTAATTAAAATTCAATGCTTGGCCCATAGAAGGGTTCCAGTTAGAAAAGATATTTAAATGTTGTGTTCTATTTAAAGAATAGATTTATTTTAATCATAAATAATGTAATAATTGAACTCTATATGAATCCAAAAGGGGTAAGATAATAATATAGTAACGGAATTTTAATAATCAATTGGCGGAAAATTAATAGATAACGGAAAGTAATTAGGTCGATGATTAAAGCCAATAATAAAATGTTAGAAAGTAATTCAGAGTAAAGTTCGCATGAATAATGATATTCAAGTAAATAAGAAGCAAAAAATTAATTAGATGATGGTAATCAAATAATAATAATAAACAGAATAATACCCACCATACTATTTATTACAATATACTTGTTAGTAATATTCCTGAAGAAAGTAAATAACAAATTATTAAATTATTAATATTGAATATTAATTTGAAAAAAAAAATATTTAGGTAATATTTAGATTTGCCATTAAAACCCACTTTCTTCAAGACGCTACATTTTCAATAACGTAAGTCTAAAACAATAAAAAATAAATAATTCAATTTTATTTTCATATATTTAATTAAATATCTAGTTAACAAGAGTTTTAAAATATGAAAATAACTAAGTTTAAGAAATAGGATAACAAGAATAGTACACAAAATAATAATAATAATAATAATATAATAATACATAATAATAATAAAATAATAGATATATATATCAATAATAATAAGAGTTAATAATAATATATAATAATAATAATAATAATAATAATAGATAATAATTAATATATAATTTAATATATAATAGATATAAATTTTTTAACTTTTAAATTTAATGGACTGAAATGAGTTAGATAAAATGAATAAAAATAATAGATAATCTAGGATCAATGAGAATAATAATAGTGCCAATAACATGGAAGAATACACGAGTAGAATACGAATGATAATAACGATAATAATGCGAATAGAGAGCACTGAATAATGAATAAGCTGTAGGAGCCAAGTGAGACGCTATGGGATATGGTTATATAACTAATAGATATAGTATTTAAACTTAAAATATTTAGACAAATCAAATAATACAATAATATTAATAATCAATTTATATATTATACGAATTTTAATTGCAGGACCTAGGAAAAATACAATTTTAAGAATTTTATTTTAATAATATCGAAAGCACTTACAAGATTAAAAATCGTCTTAATGTTAGAGAATTTGTTTCAAATAGCTAATTTCATATCACTCCTCAAATTTTTAATAATTAAAGATATATATTTATATAACAGATCAATAATAATTTATACTAGATGGAAGCTATTGTTCAAGTTACTGATAAGACCCTATTAGCATGACTTTGTAGATTCTAGTCCAAGAGAAAATCCCTGATAGCACGCCGCCAGACAGTTTATACACACACTATGAAATAATTTCGCTTAATGAAACAGGATATCCGTCGTTAGAGTTATGAATAATAATTATGTTTCGTTAACAATTAAGGATACGTGATTAATTATTTTGTTTGCTTTAAGAATTTTAATATGAAAAATTCTGAATTAATTTTACGAAAACAGGATTTTCACTGAATTGATTTTAATAGGTTGACCTCACCGACTTTACATTTAGTACCGATTATTTTCAATCATGAAATTTCTGATATCTCTTTTTAGTCAAAAGTAAGGTCCCTTCCGGAGGGAGTTCTAGAATCCGTTTGACGTGTGAATATATCTTTTGTCTAAGTTATTGTCTACGGATGTCCGAGGATATGTTTTGTTCTGACAGTGTCTGTATGCTACACTTTGGAATTGTTCTGTCGGAAAATGTCATTGCCAGGTTTCCCTCTTGAATTGTATGTCAAATAGTGTGGACTATCTGATGTTACTAATATAGCTCTAAATAGTATTAAATAATAATTAATAATAAGTAATAATAAATTAATAATATTTTAATATAACGAACAATAAAATAATATTTTAATAAATTGTTAATTTTAATTGAGATTATGAATAATAAATTATCATAATTATTATATAATTATGATTGTATTAATTAATTAAAATTAAATTATTAATTAATTAATTATGATAACGTCAGTAACCTTATTATAGAATAATATAATGACTGCAAATTTAATTTCCAATAAACAATAAGTTATATAATAATAATAATAATTAATAATACTAAAATTAAGTTAATAATAATAATTAAAATGACACTTTATAGATAAATTAACACACGAGTAATAATAATTCAAGTACATAGGATGCTGAAGCACAGCCGATAATAATGAATTATTATAAATAAATTATATATATTTAGGAATAAATATGAAATATTTCTATAAATAATAAATTAATGTGAAGTAATGAATAATAAAAATGCTAAATATAAAAATAATAATTATTTAAATAAAATCAGAGTCACACCACATCAGCACACGTACATACCAACCGTTTCCATAGTATATATATGTATGAATTTACTATCTAGTATATATATTATATTAGGTCATTATGTATAGTACTATACATATGATATAGTATATATATCATATATATATATATATATATAATTAAATATATTATATATATATAAGTATATATATATATATAGATATATACTATATATATATATATATATATATATAATTATGTATATTATATATATAATATATATTATATATTATAATAGTATATATATATTATATATATATAATATATCTATATATTATATATATATAGTAATTGTATATATTATATAGTAATATATAATTTGCGAACTACCCGTAGTGAAGATGAAATATTAGGAAGGGTCTATATATATATATAAATGATAAATAAATAATATATATACATATATATAATATAATATGTTATATATAGTAATTACGATATAATATATAGATATTAGTATAGTATATATATATATATACGTATATATGATTATCTATATAATTGATTATGGCACCCACCTTGTAATAATTTATCCTTAATAAAATAGAAAACTAATTAAAAATTGTAGAATCAGGTTTACGTCTGTTACTGAAATATATTTTCATATTTAATAATTAATTTAACTTTTTCTAATTAACATTATTTATTTTAATTTGTAATAATAATAATATAAATAATAATAATAATAATAATAATTATAATACATGAATAAAAATTAATAATAATAATAATTAGATCATAAGTAATATTAATAATAATAATAATTAATAAAAAAAATAAGTAATAAATAATAATAATAATAATGCAAAATTATTAATAATAGTAAGCAGAGAATATTCAAGAAAAAAAAAATAATAAGGAATGCATATATAATGATACTAGATAATAATAATAAAATATAATAATAATAAATAATATTAATAATAATTATAATAGATAATTATAATAATAATAATAATATAAAAATAATAATAATAATAATAATAATAATAATAATAATAATAATATATATATAATTATATAATAATAATAATAATAATTAAATAATATGATAAAAATAATAATTAATAATAATAATAATAATAATAATATATAATAATAATAATAAATAATATAAATAATAATAATAAAATTATAATATAATATGAATAATAATATAAATAATAATAATAATAATTAATAATAATAATAAAATAAAAAATAAATAATAATAATAATAATAATAATAATTATAATTATTATTATAATTATAATTATAATTATATTATAATTATAATTTAATGTATATTATAATTATAATTTAATTTAATGGATATAATATAATAATAATTAATAATAATATAATAATAATAATAATACATAATAATAATAATAATATAATAATATTGAATAATAATATATATAATAATAATAATAAGTATAATAATAATAATAATAATAATAATAATAATAATATAATAATAATAATAATAATGAATCAAAATATATTTGCAATAGGGGATT